>PVHP010028098.1:0-23379 GCA_004024765.1 Zapus hudsonius | reverse complement strand
AAAAAAAAAAAAATTATTCCCTGAAATTGAACTGTCATAGACAATGGCAAATAGAATGGCTTTCCTCCAATTAGGTGGGGGAGAGTGATTTTGTTATGTGTCAGAACATAATCTAATGTACTTGTGCAATTAATTCAGAGAGGCGAGAAATGCCCAGACTCACAGCCCACTGCTACTCCAGGGCCAGGGAGCATCCACCAAGCATGTGTTTCCAGGCTTCTGATTGGCTACCTGTCTCATCTGCTTCTTTTCAACTTGACAGGGGTCGATAACGCAGTACAAAGGACCAAAAGAGATGTATAGAATTTAGTGACAGCAAAGAAATCAAGAATCAAAAGTCACCATTCAGTCTCAAGGATCAAGGTTAGGTCACTCAGTCTAGGACAGGACTTTATTTTCAGTTCTAATTATTATGCAAGAGGGAACATATGAAGGGTTGGAACTATGTTCATCAATGACAGGTGACAAGAAAAGGGAAAAGACTTTTATTTCCTCCTTGTGCATTGAGTCATTACTAGATTTTAGACTGGCATTTCAACACATTTTTGTCCTTTTTCTTATTGCTCATTACTGAAATTTTGGTGATAAAGAAATGAAAGAAGCCTGCCCATAGAGCTACAGCTACAGCACAGTGGTTGTTATATAAATGTGAAATGATTTGCTTTTCTTTGTAGAAATATAATCATTCCTTTTCACAGAAAGAAACAGAATGAGGAAGCATATAGTTTGAGGCATACCACCATCAATAAATAGAGTCCTTCATAAGATCAAAGTCCATCATACACATTTGCGAAAGCATCAATAGAATACACTTTCTAAAGGAAAACTGTCTGGACTTGGAATTAGAAATCCCCATGGAAGTTCCAATTTATCTTTAGCTGGAAGTAAAACTCCAGGCTGCTTGAGATAAAGGCTCTGGTTCCAGAGTTTTCATATGTCACATGCAGGGAGCCTTTGAAGCACATGGCTCAAAGCATTCCTAAAAGAATGTGCTTTGTGTCCATCTAAAGGAAACCAGGTACAGGTTTCCTCATAAGCCACGACAGCCTGCTATGAAGACTCATATAGCTCATTTATCTAAATTCTAAAGGGCTTTCATGTAGAGATGTTTCACCACCAACTCTTTCATGACTTTTAAATGCTGTGGTTTTTAATCAAGAGATACCCCCTTCTCGGATTCATATTTCCCATGTTTCTCTCTTCTAGATTGATTTCTCTGGAAATATACAATAAAGCCAACACCTTTCCACTTCTGGTGTACACAGTTTGGACCAGGATGGATGACATTGCTTTATAGAACAAGAATGATCAACTCTTAGGTTCCATGTCAAACCTGATAAACCAGACTTCATTTATAAGAGCCACAGGTGTTTCCTTTGCATGTGTGATATGGGAGCATTGAGCAGAGGCCATTTAACTGCTCCTCTTGGGGGGGGGGGCTGACAATCATCACTGTGGCATACCCCATTGACCCAGATAGTAGTGGAGGTGTAGGGAAGAGAGCACAGGTTCTCAAAGCAGGAAGGAACCTCTCTGGAAACTGAGGGGCATAGTATATCCAACATCACACAATTATTAAGCCAAGAGCTGGATTCAATCTTCTGCTTTGAATCATTGGTACTTTTCAGTAATACCTAGTTAGCCAAATATTACTTTGCTACTGAAATTTTCCAGTTTCACTCTCTGGCCCACTTTTTAATGATTAGAAATACTAATCGTAGGTTCCTTGGGTTACCTTTGGTCTTTCAAATCACTTGATCCTGTGTGAGTACACAGCCAAACCCTGGTCATTTGAGAATCAGGTAATCTGGAGTATTAGTGTGCCTTGGCTGATTCATCACTATTTGCCTCTAGGTCTGCCATTATGGACCAAGAGACAATTGCTTTTACAGAGACACTCGCAATCTCAGCAGAAAGCCTCTGAGAAGAAAAAGCATTAAAAGGCCCCATATGTGAAATCTAAATCCTTCTCTGATTGATATCTCAGTGTCTAGAATGAGACTAACCTAAGCAGTGTCTATGGTGTAGGCCTTGAGGTGCTCTGTAGTTCCTCCCCAGAGGCAGAGCCAGGTCAGGACTCCTTACGAACATTGTGCATGTATGTGGGTCAGTAGATTACTTAGGAGGTCATTGCCACCCCTGTTCATCCATGGAGCTGGGTGGGCAAAGTCTTGGGCAGCCATGAGCACCACAGGCATAGCCACCTGTGAAAAAGTTGCAGTGAAAAGCTCTTTTATTAGGTTGGGGAGGGTGCTTTTATGTACAGGAGAGGCAGGGGATAAGTGGCAAGGGGATTGGTGGGGGCAGGGCAGCCTGTGGGTGTCTCATAAAAAGATTGGCAGAAACCAGCTGCATAAATAAGCTGGAAGGACTTTCTCATTGCCTGGGCCTTGTTATTACCTTATAGCTGAATTATGTGAGCTCCAGTAAACTCGGGCCTTGAATTGCCTCTGGACTTATCAGGGTTTCTGGGGCCCACCAGGAGGATGGAGTTTAAGGAGGGAAGGAGTCAGCCAAACTCCTGCCAGTCAGGATGATATTTTCGGGGTTCCAGGCCAGTCTCAACTTTCCTTTAACCCTGTGTCCTCCTTGCCTCTCAGCAAGGTCCCAAACAAGTTGATCTCTGTAGAAGCTGCAGTGCACAGCAGGAAGAACATGAGGAGTTAGCAGTCCTGGCTGGAGCTCCGTCTCCTCCACTTTCTAGCCACAAATAGACTAGAGGATGCTCCATGTCTCTGGACTCCTGCTTGTTGCTTTTGGATCTCCTTTAAACTGCTAGCCCCAGGATTTCCTCTGTACCCTGGTTATTGGCACTTGGTGTTTTTCTTTATCCTGTGATGAAATTCTGCAACTATCACCTTCTCATCACTGGCAAAAATCATGCAACTATAAGCAGCTTACAGAAGAAATTTCCAGTCTACAGTTTTTTTGGGGGGGGTTCATGATGGGGGGGGAAGCATGACAGGAGAGACAGCCAGGCATTACAGCTTGATATGCTCATGGAGAAACTAGAGAGAGTGCTAAGTGCAGTGATAGGGGCTGGCCTATAGCAGGACAAGGTCCACATCTACTGAGTTACCTCCTTCAAAACTTCAGTTCCCACTTTCACAGTCTTCGCCAATTATTTTTCTACCTTCTAAATCATGTGTGGGTATGTATTGTGTATGCGTTTTCCCCGTTTGTTGTCCATGTGATCCCAACAAAGATGACTTTGATGCCACCTTTCTACAGAAGAATGTGTGCAAGCCCTCACGGTGCCCCATACTCATAGTGAGCAGCGGGATGCTGGTAGGCTCATACACATGTGCTCTAACACAGTGGGCAAAGGATGGCTGGGACAGACCACTGCAACTCAGAAGCTCTCTTTCTTGTCATTGCATGTGGACAAGTGTGGGGAAGCCATTAGCTTCCACAGGGGCCAGGGAGATAGCAGGCAGTCAAGTGCTTTGCCACACAAGCACAGGGGTTTGAATCCAGATCCCCAGCATCTACATCACAGCAGGCACCGTGCCTGCCATCCCAGCAATGGGTCATAGATTCATAGGCCCAAGGAGCTCACTTGCCAGCCTTCCTGTTTCTGCCTCTCTCTCTCAGTTAATAAGTCAAGTATGTGTGGCCATCCCTAGCTTATGTTATGTGGGTTCTGGGGATCAAACTTACATCCTCATCATGCTTGTGTATCAAGTGCTCTTCACTGCTGAGCCATCTCCAAAGCCTAAAAAATGTTTTTTTTACCATATAATTAATTTAGGAAATAAATTGATTAATGATCCTTAATTTATTTGGAGCCAAAGGACCAAAGCAATCTTTAGGCTTTATTTCTCAAATATTTTCTGAATATAAGCATACAATTTCCTGTAATTTCAGCTGCTTAGGGAACCATTTCTTCAGGACTTGCTTCCAGAATTGCTTTTAGTTTGTCAAGGACACTAAAAACTTCAAATTGCTTAAGAACCACTAAGTTCCAAGAATAAGTTTATTAAGAATATACTGGAAATGTGTACATCTGAGCTAGATTGGAATTAAGATAAAGCCTCATTGTAATTAAAACCTTAAGCAGGAGCCTTCAGCTGAGATCAAGAGTTTCACAATTTCACTGTGAGCTGCTTAACATGTTTCTTTAAATTATTCCAGAATAATAAATATAATAACAAAAGTAGAGACCCTAACTCCAATCAGATGTTTTGGTTTTGTTTTCTCACTGGAAAAAGAATTATCTCCAATAAATCAATTGTGCTGAATATAAAAATTAATTGAATAGAGCAATGCAAAGTAACTTTTAATGGGCATCTTAATGTCAATAATTGAACAGATTAATGTCAATAATTGAAATAAAGATTTTCTTTGTAGGCAACTACAATCAAACTAGACAAAGAGGTGGGGGCCATAAAATGTGGGAAAGGATGTATAGGAATGTTCCCTCTGCTGGGAAAGTATTTGCATCCTTCCTCCACTTCATCCATTAAAACCCTCCTTTCAGAAAAAAAAAATGGCCCAAAATAGCAACAAGACTTTATTATCCAACCTGGTGCAAGGAGATGGAACTGTGGAGTGAGAGAAACTTAGATTTGAATGTCAGTTTTGCTGTGCTCTTGACATGTCCCATAGAATATTTACTTAAATAACTTCTAACTACCATGTCTGTTTTTATACAAATTATTCTCAAAATCCTTCTCTTTTTCTGAAGTTCTCCAGACATGCCACCTGTGTTCACATGTCTCTGTTCACATGCCACCTGTCTGATTCTCTGATAGGTTCCTGTCAGTGAGAAGAATACAAAACACAAAAGAACTCAATGATGATTTGATTTATATAATTAAACTTTAGTTCCCACAAGTTACGTAAGTCCTGGTTTTGACTTATTAGGCATTATATCAATTATTTCTTGTTGCTGAGAAAAAGTAGCCAACTAAAAGCAGCTTGAGGACAAAAAGGTTTCGTTTTTTCCTTTCCTTTGTTTTGTTTTTGCTTTTTTTTTTTTTTTTTTTTTTTTTTTTTTTTTTTTTTTTTTTTTTTGCTAACCATTTTAAGGGGGACTCTATTGTGCTAGGGAAAGCAGGACAGGCGAAGCGAGTTAGCGTCACATCACATCAACAGGAAGGACTTAAAGAGATATACATGTTTATATTCAGCTAGCTTTTGTTCTATTTTATACAGTCCAGAATCTCAGCCCATAAGGTGGTGCCACCCACAACAGGTGGTTCCTCCCACAGAATCTGTGAAAACCTGTACAGATATTTGTGTCCATAGTGATTCTAGATCTTGTCAAGTTGACAACCAAAGATTAACCATCATAGATAGGCAAGAAATGAGAATCAGAAGAGGCCAGGAAGCTAAAAAGTAGGCCATCAGACTGGGTACAGTAGGAGAGTCTCCATACCAGGCATAGGTACCTCCCAATGAGTTGTTGTAGAGAGAGGCCCTTAAAGCTCCCTAGATAATATAAGCTATTACAAATGCTCTTGGTTTTCTACAGGAATAAGATGGTAAGACCCTATGACTAGAGACACTACTTGTTTTGGCTGTAGGACACTGAGAAATCAAGATGGAACTAAGACAGGAAAACAAAGAGCCGTTAAAGTACAAGATGGACTAGTGAGAAGTAAGGGTTTCAGTGGAAGGGTCGAGGAGGAGAGGTCAAAAGAAAGAAGTGGGAGGGGAATGTGGGCAAAATATGATCTATGCATGTAAAAAACTGTCAAATATTAAAAAATGATAGCTGCAAATGAAGTGTCACGTCTTTAATACCCAGGAGGTTGAGAAAGGAAACCCACCGTGAGTCCCAGGACACTCTGACTACTGAAAATGAGCTTCAAGTCAGCCTGGTTCAAAATGAGATCCTGCCTTTAAAAAGATGTAAAATATGAGAGCTACATATTCTCACAAAGTTTTCTACACATGAAAACTTGGTTGGAGGGGTTACATAAAAATAATGATATTCTTATTGGCCTCATAATGCCTACCATAGGATCAATAACTATTTTTCTTCTCTATTCTTTTCCAATTGCCTTTTAGTGATTTGAGGAGCTGATAGTCTTTGTGTTTTAGAAATCAGGTACATTCCTCTTCCCATTTATTGCTAGAGAACCAACCACTCTACATGCCTGAGGACAAAGTCAGCATTTTATTCTCTGAGGGTCACATATGCTGGAAATTGAATGCAAGTGAAACTCTCAAGTGGATAAGTCAATGGAAAAGAGGAAATGCTAACATGAGTTCAATACAAATGCTGTTCAATTAGGTGTTTTTATGTTGAGTCCTCAAAATCATTTTACACCTGAAGCTGGAAGAGAACAGAAGAGGAACAGAGATTAGTTGTTAAAACTGAGACTGGACGCTCATTTCAGTCAGTCAAGTGTTTTAGTGTGAACACTACATTTCCAAAACATAAGTATTCTTATGATATTTTAGAGAAAATATGGAAGGCTCACCTCTAGTTTTCTGTTTCTTACTTCTCTATAAGCGTGCATCAAAGGAAGGACCCACAATCCTTGGTTACTGAGTTTTCATATAGATTGGTCATGCTTTTGGGACATTACTGCATTAAGTGCAATGACCATTCCAACTTAAATATATCTCCTGATTAAGGGCATATTTGGGGGCACATCCTAGTAACATTTTGAAAGTTAGAAAAAGAAGATGATGACAAGGAACTTCAAGAAAAATGATGAAATACACGAGATCAAGCAGACCAGACAGGATGGGGGAAATAATGTAGGTGGTAGGAGCTCAGCAACCCCTGGCTGGAGGCTCCCTGACTACACGTAGTGTTCTATGCTTGTTAGTTTTTGATTTCTTTAAATTTTTGATTTTTAGCACTCTTTGTGTTTAGACTTCCTTCGCCTTTTTATTATTTTTATTTGAATAATAGTTCTTTCTTCAGAAGATTTCCGTGGTAATTACATTTCTTTCCCCTAATGCTAGTATAATTTTATTACTTTCTACTAACAAAAATACCAACAATTATTTTATTTCAAGCTAATGGGCATTGACTCTGACTGAGAACCCTCTATGAGTGAACAATCTTGGTGTTCACTGGGATACTGAGCTAGGATTTTGTGTGTGTGCTGATGCTCTCTAAAAGGAGACACTGAGGGTCAGAAAAGCTAAGTGGCTTCTGCAAAGCCATCCAGATGATAAGTAGAAGTGCCACACATCCAGAAGTGGAGTTCACCTCTAGCTCTGCAGCCATTAAACAACACCGGAAGCCCATTTCCTAAAAGCTCAAGGTCAAAAGAATTAAGTTATGAGGTGGGTGGTGGTGAATAGGAATGCATGATAAGTTCTACCACTTTTATGGAGAGGAGACACACGAAATAAATTCTTGAAGTCCTATAGAACATTGTATTGGGTCATTTGGTTTTAAATTATATCCTCCATGTACACAGTAATTCATGAAAATGACTTTTTCTCCAATAATTCTAATAATTTCCACAAGTCTGGATTTGTCAGTCCACTATTACGTTGCACTTACATCATTTCTCTGTGTACTTGCTAGATAAGAACTACTTATGTTTATTTTCAAAAGGAAAGAGAGTTTATGCATTGTGAAAGCTTAGAATTGATTGAGGAGTGTCTAACAGCATATCTCCAGGTCCAGACTTGTCCAGTATGCTCAGAATTTTTCTTGTGATAAATCATATATAATGCAAAAGCCAGAGAATTGGGGAAAGTTCAGCAAAAATCATTTGAACTTCCATGGAGAGAGTGTGAGAGCTCTCTCTAGCATCACACCATTAAGCATCTAATTTTCATTAGTTGTCTGTCAGTTTGAACAATACCACTTCATCCTCTGACCCAACAAATGCAATTTTGACCTCATTAACCTCCTCTGTGTTAACCTTTGAATAATAGTGAGTTAAAGCCAGTCTCCATCTACACCATGAACTTAACTCTCAAGTTAGAGTGTTGTGATGCCCAGCAATGCTTATAAGCTGTACCTGCCAGTTAGCTCAACCATCATGCCGTGGCGACCAGGATCTGAAGAAAGAGATGTCACAAAATGAATGGAAGTAACTGTTTTGTTGTGTAATAGATAGAATGCTGGAGGTGATATATGGTCTTAACCAAGTGGCAGTGGGAAAAAGACAAGGGGCAGATTTGAAAATAGTAATGATAATTTTAACTTAATGTAGCAGTCATATGAATTTTGTTGTTTTGAGGCTGACAGACATAGGAAATTAAACATAGAGGTGTTCCCAGCTATATATGAATTTCTAATTAACAAAGCATATTTTAGTATATGTCCTATCCAATGTTCTGAAAATTCTTATGATAAAAAACATTTTTTATTCTTTATCTGAAATTCAAATTTAACCATGTGTGCTGAAATTTATCTGGCAAGCCTACTGCTTGATCATGTCTGGTTTTAGGATTTGGTAAGATATTCTTTCATAATTCTTAGAGTAAGAATAGAAAAGGTTATTCCTCTAGGAATACACAAAAATATGATTTAAATGACCCCATTTATAAATTCCAACCTGATAGATTTTGAGCTGGGGAAAAAGGGGGAGAAGAAATCTACATGCAAGATGATATTTTCATTTTTCCACTGCTGTAAATATTCAGGCCTGTTGTTCACCAAATGTATTAGTGAGTAAAAAGGTCAATAGATGACTCCCAAGAGATCCAGTTTACATGGAAAAGAATCATGGTATTTTACAGCCCAAAGGGAACAATCTCTAATTTTGTGTGGCTCTTTTTTTTCAGGAGACTTGCCAAAGGTCAAACAGTACATGACACTGATTCTGTGAGACCCACAGTGCTAAGATCTAAGCACCTTACCATTTAATTCTCATCCTAATCCTGAGTAGTAGTAATCATATAATTTTATAGATAAGCCAAGAGTTGAACAAATTAGCTACTTTTCCTTGAGAAAGCAGGGTATAAACCAGCAGAGATGAAAGTTGAAATGAAAATGTCTTCATCATGACCCCAGTTTCATCGTTTTTTCTCTCCATGTTCCCCCTCCACCCACCCATGACACACACACACACACACACACACACACACACACACACACACACACACACACCAACAACCAAGTGAATATAATTATTTTTATTGCAGAGTGAATCTATAAATAGAATAAAAATGATTGTATAATTTTTAAAGCAGAAACTTATTGTCAAAAGAAAAGCAAGCAATTAGAGGTGGGTAAAAATATTCTTTTCTTTCCATATAGTTGTGATAGGTGTTTAATGCCTGTGTCAGCATGTGAAGTCTTTCTTATGGAATTACCCCTATCATATTATGCTTTGTCTAGCCATGACCTTCATTTCAATAACAAAGTTTCCTGTGAATTTTAAGAATTGTCATTGGTTACAATTTTATTTATTTTCCTTTTTTATATGATATTTCATTTATTTATGAGAGAGAAGGGGAGAAAGAGAGAGAGAAGGAAAGAGAGTGAGTGTATAGTTGCAGCAGGACCAATGCAAATGAACTCCAGATGAATTTGCCACTTTAAAAAAAATATTTTATTTATTCATTTTCAAGCAGACAGATGAGAGAGAGAGAGAGAGAGAGAGAGAGAGAGAGAGAGAGAGAGAGAGAGAGAACCAGAACCAGGGCCACCACCTTGTGGGTCTGGCCCATGTGGGTCCTGGGGAATTAAACTCAGAGCCTTAGGCACTGGAGGCAAGTGCCTTAACCGCTGAGCCATCCAACCCTGAATTTGCCACTGCTTGGATCAAACTAATTTATGTGGGTTCTAGGAAACTGAACCTAGGCCATCAGTATTTGCAAGCAAATGCCCCAAATGGCAGAGCCATTCCTTCCCAGTGAGATTTTGCAATTTATGCAGGTTTATGTTCTCAGAAAAGTTGAGTAGAAGGGGCAGAGCTCACATATGAACACTAACCTTTTGCATTGTCAGTGCAGACCCAGAATGGAACAATGGTTAGAATTTAGAGCCTTCATGGAGGTACACAGCACCCAGACCCCACAGTGTGCATTAGTATCCATACTTGGTGCTATGTTGTTGCAGTCATCTTTCTAGTTGCTGCGCAGAAAGAACCCAAGCAACAGCGGCTTGTGGAGGAAAATGTTTATTTGGCTTACAGACTCGAGGGGAGACTCCATCCTGGCAGGGAAAACAATGGCATGAGCAGAGGGGTGGACATCACCTCCGCGATCACTGAGGACATATTCATTTGTTTGTGGGGGAAACCTGGATCAAACCATGACATGTGCATTCTGTGGGCTTTGACAAGCACATTAAGACAACCCCCACCACAATATTTGCTGCTGAGAATTAAAATTCACTGTGGAGTTCACACAAATCTAATGAGATTTGAAGGGAGAACATATTGACACACTTTCAGAAATCATTGGCCATAATAGAGTTAATGAAGTGTTTAAGTGGGAATTAATAAAATCTTGTAAAAGCAATTAGTACTGGCCAAGAGCTGTAGCTTTGATAACAACTTCTAGTTTCCTAAATATGATATTCCAGAAATGTATAGAATGTGCCATTGTTGATATATTTGAATTCCCATATAAGTTTTCATGGAAATCCGAAATGTGTGTAACTTGTTCCTTTGCTTTAGTAAATAATATCCTTATAAGCATTTACTATATTGGTGGCAAAAGACTCAATTTCACATTTACCATAAATGGAAAGATCTCCTTTTTACTATGATTTCTTCAGAATATTTAAATTGTTTAATTAAGGAAGTTTGTTTGCAGCAAAGTGCCCTCTATTAACCTAAAATGTCTTATGCTCAATACCTTAAGCAAAGTATACCAGCAAGCTCCAGCGGTCACTGGCTTTGTATACCCGGAGAGCTCTCAGAATGAACACTCCTTGTGTGGAGACCATGCAGAGGATTAACAGCAGATGGAGGAGAAGAGGGGAAGTCAGTGGGGACAAAGTGACTGCTGGAGAGGA
The DNA here is from genome assembly GCA_004024765.1 of Zapus hudsonius. Lineage (NCBI taxonomy): Eukaryota > Metazoa > Chordata > Mammalia > Rodentia > Dipodidae > Zapus > Zapus hudsonius. Next base: position 12,488 of record PVHP010028098.1, on the reverse strand, counting down.
GGAAGAAGTTTGATTTTTGAAGCTTTATATTTTATTACAGTAATGAAAAGACGTTTGGCTCCAAAGATACTTTTTACCTAAAACTTTAATTAATTTAGTACCTGACTAGTTGGGATATTTCAAGCAGTTAAGGACTTAAAATGGACATATGTCAGGCTTTGTGTGAATAATGCTGACAGAGATTTTTTTATTAAAGAAGCTAAAGTGATTATGACAGAGATGATAGAATTAATAGAGGAACTTCTGGCTTCAATTATTAATTATTACTCTAAGACATTGAAAAGTCAGGTTATATAAATGAAGAAAATCAACACTTTCTGCTTGTCTCCATGAATATTTCTGCTTCTATCCAAACCTACCATTTTCATGTGGATTGTAAGTCTCTTTTTTAAATATCTCTATTGTGAATAAGTATTGTATGAGAAATCTTGTGAACGTGTCCCCCTTTCCCTGCTCTTGTCCCCCACCCACTGGGGTCCTTCCTCGGTGTGCATACTGGATCTCTCCATAGGTTAAGGGGTATGAACTGCACCAGAGGAGCCAGTTTTTCTTTTCTGTCTTTTTATCTTTCCCCTTTGTATATTGTTGCTTAGGGGGCAATGTCTCTGCCCCTAAGTTCCCACATTCTTTCCTGCTACTCTGAGGTTTCCAAAGGGCATTATGGATAACAGGTCTGCTCTTCCTTGGTCTCTCAAACCTTTAGGAAAATGTGAAAATTTATTTACTTTACTGAAAGCCCCTGACTGAGCTAACCTTCCATTTACTTAGCTATGATCAACATAGCCTAGCTAACTCCCCTCCTCAGTTAGTAACTCAAGTCTCTGGTTTTCCCTTCACATCCTTTCAGTCACCACTATGCTCTCATACCCATGACAGTGTTCCTCTCGCTTCTTTTCCCCCATTATCTGGTTAAATTTTTCATTCTTTTAGTCTCAATCCAAATCAAATGCACTCACCTTCCCAGGGCATCCTCTTGATTCCCCTCAGGGAGAAGTTATAAGCTCTCAGAGCACCCCACAATTTTTCTTCTTGGCACTTCAAACAATTTTTGTCAAATGATTTATTGTCGTATTTGCAGATCTTCCCTACTACGTTGGCTGAGATCACATCTGACCTATTCATCTTTGGTCCTCCAGAGTTTAGACTAAAAAATGAAATATCTTTGGACTACTGAAGAACCTTTCCTGTCTGGGAATGCTGTACATCAATAGGATCTGGAACAGCAGGGGCTGACTAGAGGGAGGAGTTGTCTTTAAGGAGATCATCAAACATGTCCTTGACTCTACCATAGAGTTATACCTAAGTCTCTAAATGTCAGTGCTTTTAAAGTTTCTGTTATTTTAGATTGAAGTTTCTTGGGTGTTTCAAATGTAATTCAAAGCTAAGAACATGTGCCTCCAGACAATAAAAATCATAAACAATGTAGTTTCTGTGGTTTGTATGTAAGATGACCCCATAGGTTCATGTGTCTGGACATTTGACCTGTTTCAGAAAGCGCTGGGACCTTTAGGTGGTGGAGCCTTGCTGGAGGAAGTCGGACACTGCGCAGACCTTGACAATTAAGTCTGGTCCCACTATCCTGTTTGAGACCCTCTACTGGCCTGCAAGCTCCCTGTTCTTGCTGCCGCCCTATACCCCAGCCATGATAGTGCATCCATTCAAAAATCCTAAACCAGAAGGAACCATGTCCTTGTTTTAGCAGTTTTTTGTCAAGTATGAGAAAATGCTGAAGAACCTTTTATGCATTATATTAGCTTTGGTCTAAAAGGTATAAATGAAAAAAGTTAATCATGATCCCCGCATTTTTGGGTTTTGAAAGCAGCAGAGCCTTTCTTGGCTCTCAGTGGGCTTAGCTTAGAGGTTAAAGCCCAAGCCACTCTAGAGCCCTTAAAATTCCCAACCCAGTCACTCATGAATTCTTTGTTTCCTTGTCATGAGAAATGGGGACAGAAAGTGGGGATGCAAGGGTATGCAGGCAAGGTTCATTAGAAAGAAAAAGGGCATCAGGCAGATGAAAACCTGATCATCAGTGACTGTTGAAGAGGTAAGGTGGAATTCTGCAGACTCAGGAGCTTCCACTCAAACTCTAGGGACATTAAGTCCAGTCAGGAAGTGGGGTGATGGGGGTCGCCCTGGTGCCAGCTAGGGGTTTGTTGTTGGTCCTTTAGAGTGAACAAAATTTGGATGCCCCAGAACAGGCAGATGTTCATAGACACAGAAAGGACAACTGTAAGTGGTTTATTATGAACAAAAGCTCCCATCGGGATGTGAAGGGTCCCAGAGCTGCAAATCCCTCTAGTTATGCGCAGGGATGGGGGATTTATAGGGCTGTACACTTCCATCTCCCCTGATCTTATGCTAATGATGGATCCAATTCTTCAACCCATTGGTCCCTCTCTTGTCAAGGAACTTCTTCCCTTCCTCTGGCTCAGTGTATATTTTCCTCCATCTGCCTGATGCCCCATCTGCCTATACAGCTCAGCTTCCTTAATCCCCTCCCAGGTGCATCCTAGTGAGAGTGGAAGGTATGTCCCTCTTCAGGTAAGTCCAGCAGCAGGATGGATGCCCCTTTCTCCATTTCCCCAACTTCCTGATGACTGGCATGCAGCTTGGAAGGGCAGATGCCAGCTCCAAGTGTGGCTGCCTGAGCCTACCAGGGTTGTGCCGGAGTATTCATCTGAATAGGCTAGTGTCCAAGCTGCAGCAGATGGTGCTGTAGGCATGGCCACTGCAATCTCCGGTGGCCAGGACTAGGCTCTTGAAAGATGCCTGCATCTTCTAGCTGATGATGCCATGCTTCAGCACCCCTGGGCCCTGTGAACAGGACACTGAGCTCTGGGTGCAGGTGGGGGCACAGCTTCAGTAGAGGCAATGTCCTGGCTTGCGCTGGGCTGCACTCTGTGAGCTGGAGGCAATCACAGTGAGATTGCCTGTGCTCCTCCGTCAGTCCTGGGGTTCCTCTCAGAGAGAAGGAAAGTAAAAGCAGGGGGTGAGCTACAGAATTTCAGCGCATGTACTGGAATTGCCTTATTGTCACATTCCTTGAGGGCTTGTGACCCTGACTAAACTTGCAACAAAGGGAACAGTCATCTTACAAATGAAAAAAAAATTATAGTCTTAGAGAAATCTTAGGTGTGACAGTTGGGGCCTCCTGTATCCATATAACTTTCCTAAAAAGAGTGAGAACTGAGGCCATCTCTGTCAGCATGTCTGAGACCCTGCAGGGGTTCAGGAAAGTCTTGCTCAGAAAATTAAAACTATAAGGCAATATTTATTTTTTGCTTTAGTCCATTTTTGAAAATTGGTTATGTTTTGCAAATAGTTCTATCAGGACATGAGTATACTCAGGTGAGCAAAGAGCTCCTTTGGTACACTTACCTAAGATGCTCCATTTACTGTGACTATAGTTAAACCTTAATATCCAGCCTTGAAGTAACCTGCACAGTGCAGCCATTTCTTCCCCATGGAAACATTCCTTCCAGGGGAGTCTCCTAAGACTCTAAAGCTAACAACATTATAAGGCTCAGAAGCTCATGAAACAACATTCACCAGGCGTCTCCCCAAGGCTGCAAAAAGGCTAATCTATGGCTGAGAAGAGTCTCTGAAGGAGCTGCATAGAGGTTGGCTAGGTAGCTCAGGGATTAAACTTCCTTGAGACATCACTCATGCTAAGGGAGACTTTTTGGTCATGTGGCTGATTTTTAATTGTTCCTGTATGTAGCCCACACTTTTTAAAGTTACCCCATAAACTCCTTGGTTCATCAAGACAAATTGTGATGGAATGTTTTCTTTAGTCTCTTGTACCCTGTCTGGAATGAAGAGTCATTTTCTCAATCATGTCTCCCCAGGAAGCTATGCAACAGTCTATCTTAACCTAATGGCACATGGATTTCAAACCTCTCTAGAACTCTAGTTCTAGATTGTCCCATCTTAAAGCCCTATCACTATTGTTTTAGAATGAGAAACCATTTAGAAAAATTCCTTGACATTGATCAGATTTGAAAACCTGTATCATCAGTGGCAACCTGTCTTGCCAAATGTTCCCCCCCCCTAGATTTGCCATTAAAGTAAGAATAATAATTCAGGGTTTGGGTTTCACTCCTAAAACTGGACTATATCACACAATGTTAGAAATGGACATGTCGTGTGTCACAACCCTGGGGATGGTGTGCCTAAGTGAAACCACAGATGGAGAGACCTGAGCCGCATGGTAAGGAAAATGGCTCATGACAAACATTACCTTCAAATACAAATCTTTCTATGTGCTCAGGCTAGAATAGAGGCCTGTTTGTGACACCCTGTGTTTATTCAACTTAAAAGTGAGGTATAGGAAGACTTGCTTTAGACACAGACACCAGATACATTTCCAAGCCTCTTTATGATGATATTATAATTGTTAGGGCCAGATAGGAAGGTAGTTACTGACACGTATCTTTCATCCTTTGATAAAATGCTACACATTGAATTAGTGCTTTTATGCTAATAGCGAGTAGACCAACAAGCAAATTTTCCGATTGAACCAATTAATGAGAGTTATAAGACCAAAACTTTAAACTGTGGTTCAAATTATAAAAGTCTTTTTAAAATCACATATTTATTCAGGGTATTTGGAACAAATCTAAACAAAGTGCTTCTGTGAGATGCCAGTGAGAAATTGCTTCCTAGAAAAAAACAAACAAAAAAAATAGCCTCACCAAGGTCAACTTCAAAGTCTCCACTGATCTAAACAGTATTTCATATTGTAGAACAAATTTTCTGGTATTGTGATCACAAATATTAATCTATTTATGTGCATGTCTATTGGAAGAAGGAAAAATAGATCCTTTTCTCCTTCCTTCCTTCCAAAAAGATTGTATATTTTCATCTACTCATTACACCAATTTTCACCATAAGAAAACTCATCTATGAAATAAAACATATTAATGTATAATCAAGTTACTATGTTTTCTTTAGTTTAGGGTTTCCAATAATGTTTTGAAAAGGTACTTTTATTTATAAGTATTTCAAATAGGGAAATTAGAAAATTCTCTTCTAAATAAAACCAGTTTTAACTTATGTGTCTTATAGGATGTGTATGTTGATGATGTTTTCATTGATTATCAACTTGACCTGACCTACAATCACCTATGAGGGATTATGTAGACAAGGTTGCCTTCTTGGCATGTCTGTGAAGCATTATCTTGATTAGGTTAATTAAATGTGGGTAGCATCATTACACGGGCTGTTTTCTTAGACTGTATAAAAAAAGACAGAGCTGGCTGCTCCTCACTGTGCTGAATGGGACCAGCTGCCTCAAGCTCTTTCTACTGTGCCCTCCCTACCATGATAGACTATAAAGTGGACCTATAGAATGAAATAAATCCTTCCTCTCTTAAAATGATATAAGGAATATTGTCTGAGCAACACAAATGTAACTATAACAGTGCTCACTGAATATTTTCTCTTTACTTGGCAAATCAAGGGCTGTGCATGAAATTATTATAAATTCATTCCTCTCATTTAGTAAAGGTTTAGTTTTAGCTCTCTGTATGTCATCTGCTGACACATACTGACTCCATTCCTACTGGAATTAAAAGGTATCCTTTACCTTTAAAATTGTATTACTTTTTCTCTCTTACAAATGCTGGGGGGGGGGATGCAGGAAAAAGAGGATCTCTTATTCACTATTGGTGGGAATGCACGTGAGTATAGCCTTACTGGAAATCATTACAAGACTATCTCAAAAATTTAGAAATAAAATTCCCATACCAACTAGATATGACACGCCAATGGTATTTGAAACTACATAGTGGGATATACTAAATCTCTGTATGTCAGTTCCAAAAATTATCAATCTTTTAGAATAAAGCCTGGATTATACAATGAGACTCTTTCACAAAAGTCAAAAAAATTTAAAAAGAACTAATAATCTTGAGATTATTACCCAAAAATATAACAATGATGTCTATTCTATAAATTCCTTTTACAAAGTAGTTGCTTTCATTTGCATCATTTCATTATGAGAGAGGCGTGCCACTTCACAAGAATTCAGTGGAAGAGATATCATGACTTAGGAGAAGGTATAAATTAAAATAAAATGATGGTAGGCATTTGGCTTTGATAGCAATGGCTTGTCCAAATATGTGTAAAACTGAATGAACGGAATGGAAAACTATTCTCAATCAAAGCAGTATAGTGGAGGTGTGAGGAAATGGGTCAGATAATAAAAAGAATTAAGGTCATTAGAGCTGGACACCTCCCTCATTACCAGCAGCTTATAATCAAGAACTAGAACTCTGGAACTCTAGTTACTGGTCAGAGGAATGGGGCCTGAGCCTTACCTCTGACCCTGGGAGAATATTTGTCATCCTGAAGTACCTACCCAGAAGGTTATTATTGGATAACTATCTATACCTGGTTCCAGGAGTCCCAAAACTTCAAAGTTTCTCATCTAGCAGAGGGCTTTTTGATATATGTCAAGGATATACCCTGCCTCCTTTGAGTCAATCCAAATAGTCCTGTTAATCTTATGGATAAGAACCCCTCCTCAGGAAGTTGTGTGGGTTAAAACCTCGAAGAAATAGCATCCAGTCTGCCTAACCATGTAGATCAGCACAATTGTCCCCTCTGACCCTGTGGGAGTGTTTGCTTCCACCGTGGTCCTGCTGGAGTTTCCCACCCCTTTCCTGGAGAGTCTTCCAGCCTTGTTGTTAACGCCACTCATCTCCTACCCTATGATCCAGGTGTCTAGGAAACATGGTAGGGACAGAGAGTGTGTGAGTTGTCACGAAGATTCTGTTTCAGGAGATATTAGGGAGATGGTAGGTATCCACTTGCTAGTTACATCCAAGTGAAGAGCCGGACTGGATTTTCCAAAGTACAAAATTATTTACGTGGTACCTGTGGAGCAAACAGCATTCACTGTCTGTCATCAGGACAAGTCTGAATCCTATGACCCCAGGGTACTGCCATCACCACCATCAATCTAACTACCACAAAGCTAAATGATGAAGAGAATAATAAACTCACAGAGAAAGGAGCTGTGACAAGGTCATTTCAGTGGTGAGAATCAGTCCTGAGGGCCAGAAATTCCTCCCTGCAGTCTCTGCAAGGCCCCTGGCCATTTCACCCCTCTAAAGGTGTAGCTACCTCTACAGGGGTAACTCCAGGCCCCGTGATGTATATTGGTGGAGCAAAGAAGTGTGGTCAAAAAAAGGAACTTCATTGTTGCTAATGAGGAAGTATTCCAGGCCCAAGTCCACTCTTACAGGACCAAAAAGGAGCCAATATATTGTAAATATGGAATTGTTTTTTTATTACAACGGATAAATTAAATAACATTCATTATATAGTAGAATTGTTCCTCATTCATTCTGGGTCCCACTTGGGGAAAGACTCAATTCAGGGCTAATAGCAATGTGACACTTGGTAATCTTTTCTGTAAGCAGCAATTAGGCTACAGAATTGGATTATTTAATGAGTAGCAATAATTCACTAGTGCAAACTAAACAGGTTATCTTTATATTCATCTTTAATCCTTAAATCTCTATGATAGCAAATCATTCTAGATATTTCACTTATGATACTAATATCAAATTTAAGATTTTTCTTTTTGTGTTTTGTGTTGTGGTGTGTGTGTGTGTAAACCAGGTAACAGTATTGAGTATTGGTCCCCAGGAACACCTTCCATCCATCTTTTTTGAGACAGGGTCTCTCTGGCTTGGAGCTTGAATTCAGTGTAGACTGAATTCAAGTTTAATATTTAAGAACACTCATTTTCATAAAATGTGAAATGATTTTAAAATTGTAAATTGATGAAAGTAAAGGCAGCAGAGGTTATATCAAAAACTCTAAAGTGGTATTTAAGATGAACAGTTCGGAGAATGCTGAATTAAATTATAAATGAAGAACGCTAATGCTGAAATTTTGCCATTCAAAATGCAGTGTGCTGTTATTTCACATGGAAAGGAATGTGAAAGTTATTTGTGAATGTTCAAAAGTTCCAGCATAAATTCTTATTTAACACAATTTAATTAGCAACAAAATACATGTGGATAATTGCTTAGAAGTTAATTTCAAATACACAACAGAAATGCACATTGTATTTTCATTGGGGTGGTAATATTTTCTATACTATTTTCCCATTCATTATTTGCAGTCATAGATGCTTTTACCAGGATGGGTTGAACTAAATGCTTTGCTTCCACACCCCATTCATTGCTTAATCAATCGTGAGTTGCTTTGGAAGACTTCATTCCAAGCCCCTCTGGCTCTTAGAGTTTCCATTGAGAAATCAGCGGGGGTTCTGGTGGACTTCTTTGTAAGTAATGGGCTGTTTTTTTTTTTTTTTTCTTGCTGCATTTAACACTCTTTCCTTGTTTTCATTGTTTAGAGTTTTAACTATTATGTGTTCTGGAGAGTTTCTCCTTTGTTAATGTTTATTTTGTTTTCTGTGTGCCTCTTGTATTTGCATGGATCTCTCTTTATGGGAGTAGGATTTTATTTTTTTAAATAATTTTGTTGAAAATGTTCTCTAGGCCCTGAACCTGTATTTCTTCCCCCTTTTTAATGTCCCTACTTGCATATTTTGTCTTTTTAGGGAGTTCCACAATTCTTCATATTCCATTTGCATTGTTTTTTTTTTTTTAAGTTATCATAATTGCTGGACTCCTGGTCAGTTTCCTATTTTAGTTCAGCAAAAGAAATACTTCTGGAGGTGTGTCTCCATATCTAATTTCTAACTATACTACAAAGTCATCATAATGAAAACAGCATGGTACTAATACATAACAGATATATAGATCAATGGAATGGAAGACCAATGTCTAAGTTCAAGCAACTATATGCCTGCTCTTTGACAAATGGGCCAATAATGCAGAGAGAGAAAAGACAGCCTTTTCAACAAACGATGCTAGGGAAATTGGATAAACACATGAACAAAATGAATCCTGACCTACTACTCTCACCCTGAACAAAAATTAACCCCAAATGGAATAAGTATCTCAATATTAAGACCTAAATTCTCAAACAATTGGGAGAAAATTAAGAGAACTCTTCAAAATATAGGACTAGGGAAAAACTTCCTGACCAGGACCTCAGTAGCTCAGGAAATTAAAGAATCACTCAACCAGTGGAATATCATGAAAATAAAGCTTTTGTACCGAGAAGAATACCATAAACAGAGCTAACATAACTCATAGAAGGGGAGAAAATCTTCTCCTGCTATACCTCTGATAGAGGCCTAATTCTAGAATCTACAAAGAACTCAAAAAAAAAAAAAAACCAAGGAATATTAAGTCAAACACAATCTACTCAAAAAGTAGAGCAGAGAGCTGAACAGAGAATTCTCAAAGGAAGAAATAGAAATGGACAACACTCACTTAAAAAAATGTTCACCATCCTTAGCCATCAGAGAAATGCAAATTAAAACAAATTTGAGATTCCAACTCACTCCACTCATGTTGGAAATCATCAAAAAATCAAATGACAACAAATGTTGATGCGGCTGTGGAGAAAGAGGAAACTGTATTCACTGCTGGTGGGAGTGTAAACTTTTCTAATGCCAAGGGAAATCAGTAAGGAGACCCCTGAAGAAGATGAAAACAGATCTACCATCTCAATCAGTTATTCTACTCCAGGGCATTTACCTGAAACACTCACTATTTACTTCAGAGATAGCTGCTCACCCATGTTTATCACAGTTCCATGCACAATAGCTAGGAATTAGAATCAACCCAGATATGTGGTACATAGACACATAGAAGGAAAAAAAATGATAACAAAAGTCACAGGAAAATAGATGGAATTGGAACAAATCATTGTAAGTAAGGTCAGGAAGACTAGGAAAGACAAAAACTGCCTGTTTCCTCTCACATGTGGCTCCTAACTTGGACCAGCTGAAGAGGAGTGTAAGCATCTCGATTATGGTCACAAAACTAGAAGGAGAACAGGAAAAAAGTGAAAATAGGGGGGGAAAAGAGGAGGGAATACCAGACAAACTAGTAGAGAAAAAAATATATATATGGTATGTTAGCATGATGAGTGGTTGGGGGCAAGGGAAAGTGTGAAGGGGAATTATACAAGAGTAAAGACTAAAGGCAATACAATAGGAAACTTCTTCCTGGATGCCAGTGTATTATAACTGTGTATTATAACATTATAACCCCGAATGAGGGAGGGTCCAGACACATGTCCAGTAGAAAGTGGAGGAAGCTTAATACTAAAACCATTGGCCCTGGATTGTAACTTCTAGGGCCAGAACTGGGTTATCCACCAAAGCAAGCAGTTGGCCAGAGAGATGCATTCAATCCCCAAAACAGTGCAGGCCATTGCCAAACACTTGGTTACCCAACAGAGCTAAAAGGTAAGACCCTGTTGCTGAGGACACCATATCTCAGGACACCAAGAGACCATGTGGGAACTGAGAGGAAATTCAGCCTTCTGGTGAATCCTCGTGGCACTGGAAGTCCTACTGGAGGGCTGGGTGATGATGCTCACCAACAGCATGGGTAAGCAGGAGACCCTGAAGGCTATGCTACCAACCAGCCAGACGAGAAGGACACACTTGCAATAAACATACGGCCCTATGATTAGACGCCAGGCCTGCTCAGTGGGCGAGAACTCATAGATGGTATTGGAACCTTATACCACATAGATGTGGTCAGGAAACTCACAGACCCCAGAGAGAAGTCAACAATGCTCCCTGGACAAGTAGAATGGGTATCAAAATGCCTCTTAGACTTCCATGCATATCCCATGAATCAGAGCTGCTCTCAGTCTTGGTTGAAGAAGATGTTTTATTTTACATACAGCAGAAGATTATGGGGAGATCCAAGATCCATCAATATGAAAAGGAACGACAGCCAGCCAACTGCTTACCACAAGAAGTGCCACCTCCACCACATTTACCAAACTCCAGGATAAACTACAGAGGAAGCAGCTACACAGATATCGCCCCCAATGCTATCCTGACAACCACCTCCAGGGAAACAGCAGCAAACACTGTCGTCAGTTGAAACACAACACATTGTAGCTGACATACAAAGGCTGCAGAGGACTCCCCACTAAGATAAATTTCTAATACAACCTGCTAAGGCTCTGGAATAGTTGTGGAAAAGGAGGTAGGAAGATTGTAAGAGCCACAAGGCAGGTGGAGATCTCTTGATGCCTCCTTTCCCCAGAGACTGACTGAGGCTCTACCCCACAGTGATCTCTAATAACCCTATTGAGGAGAGGCCCTCAGGGAATTGGGGACCAGGGGGGAAGGGGATATAGGACTATAAACCATGTACAAAATAAATAAAAGTTAATACATACATACCCTCCATACTTTAAAAAATGGTATTTGAGAAATTTGTAAAATGATACCTTATGGAAGTTAATATGGACTAAGTAAACATTGTATAGACAGCATCAATCAGAGTTCTCCTCAGTAGGGTGTGTAAGTTCATGTACACCTGTGTGTGTACATGTGTCACTAAGAGACTTATTTTAAGAAAATTTTGATAGTGGAAGTGTGTGCTCCAGAAAGTCTGGAACCCACAGAGCAAGCCACTATAAGGGTGGCAAGCTCAGAAGCTGCTATTATTGTCTTGAGTGTGAAGTTCATAAGGCAGGTATGCAGGCTGAAACTCAGAGATTTTCTACTTTCCAATGTTGAAGCAGATCTTTTCATTTCTGGGATTTTTTTCTAATACTATGTGGTAGATACACTGCTAGCTCTTCTTTGCTCCCTAGTAAGCCACAAAGCTGATGTGGGAAGCATAGACAAGTGCTGAGAATTACAGCACCATGTCCTTCTTTCCTAAGAACATAGGTGTTGAAATAATTTTGTAGAAAGAGTCAATGGGTGTGTGTCTCCAGATTGGAGAAAAGGGATTTGTAAGCTCTAAGAGATTTTTGTTGATTTATTTCCACAGTTCAACTGATGTCTAGAGATACATTCTGGGACTAGAAGTACTATCCAAACATAATACATTTGCCAGAAAGATGTTTTTTACAAAACATGGAATTTATTTCTGCTTTCTTATGGACATTTCCCTTAAGACAATCCATTGGTTAAGGAAGAATTTCCTCAATTTCAAAATGAGGAATATTGTAGAATAAATTATGCAAAAGAATTTGGAACAATGTCCAGAAGATAATAGCTTAGTAACTCTCTCTTTAACAGTTCCAGGGATGCCCTCAATAAGCATTTATCTTCATTACTTAACTTATAAAGCACCTTTAAGATAAAGCTCTATTACATCTGAAATTATAGGATTAGTGCTCAATGGATTTTGAATTGTGAATTGGATGAGTGCCATTAATAATTCCAGATTAAATATATTTATTTATTTATTTCTTCATCCCATTAGGGATTAGGAATTGTTTTTTAACATAATTCTTTTTTTAATAATTTATTTTGGGCTGTAGAGATGGCTCAGCGGTTAAGGCACTTGCCTCCAGTGCCTAAGGCCCCGGGTTCAATTCCCCAGGACCCACATAAGCCAGACCCACAAGGTGGTGGC
>PVHP010028097.1:0-24651 GCA_004024765.1 Zapus hudsonius | reverse complement strand
TGACTTGCTGAAAATAATTTTTTAACTTTTAAAGCATAAATGAATATACATATATTCCATAAGCAGTTATTAGTATAATCCAGATTAACATTTTACACAATGTTATTGAACAAGCTCAACAGCTAGAAGTTACAAAGAGATGCCATTTTAGTAATTGATGGAATACATACTTGGGCTTTATAAAAATTTTATTTCCGTAATCACTTTCCTTTCAACTTGCTATAGCTCAAACACCAAGCTTTCCTAAAGAAAGTCAGTTTTTAAAGATGTTGACAGGTGATAACATAAGTTTTACTTTAAGTGACCTATTGCCTATGTTCATTGGCATCAAGTAGAATTCACTACAAATGTTCAGTATATAAAATTGTCACTTATGTCTAAAGACCACTTTTTTCAGTTGCCAAAATCTTTCCCTTTGTATTCTATGCCTGTAACTTAGAGCCTTAATCAAAGACTATATAAAATAAGGATATTACTCTAATCTACCAAAGAACATAAATATTTCGATGGAAAATATCAGATAGTCCCTTCAAAATTTATGATAAAATGTTACGTTAATAATCCCATTTTCTTATACTTATAAACTGTATTCCATAAAACAGTAATGAAAAGATAATTCAAAAGTATACATCTTACCTTAAACTCACAGATTATGAAATCAAAGAAAAGGTTCACCACCCTGAGACCTAGGAAAACATAAGCAACAATGTTCTGTATTAGAATAGGTATTCAATTTCAATTCAAGAACCATAAAATGTTAATGATTCAATATTATGAGAACTTTTATTTTATGAGTAATTAATGTACATTTAACTTAATAGTTTCGACTATATCTTTTGTCAAAAAAGCTTTACATGTTATGCAGCTCTCACCATGTTACTGTAATTTAATTTTAATTACTATAATTTGCACTGTTCAATCCAGGCTGCTAAGCAAGCAGAACAACTGTACTCCGTTCCTTCTTGTGGATCCATAGGTGGTGGTTATACTTCCTAGCATGCTGTATGTTGAAGACATAATTCTAGAGTGCAATCTCTGAGGTATTCAACAACATTAATTACATAAACATTTAAATAAATCTACTTATCCATGTAAAGACTCACATGTGAGATGGATGCCAACCTATGAAAGTGGTCATCATTCTATAAACCTCTTTTTATATGTGTTTAATTTTTTTAACTACTAAAAATAATAGCACAATTCTACATGACTAAAAACATGACATCATCATATTTTAGACCACAAAGCACCATAGGTGATGATCCTAAGTTGTTTAAGACATTTAAATAAAAATATCACAGGGGGCACTAGTTAATATTATTATCTTTTTATTTATATCAAGTCACTTGGTTATCATCATGAATAACTTTATTTTAATAGTTGGCACATATTTGCAAATTTATTATTTATTCTTTAAATGTCATGGTGATGATGGGTCAACAAACATGGCTAAACTCTTAAATTTACTTGCTTCTAGACAGACACCGTTATATATAAGTAAAAGAAGCAAAATTATTTACTTCTAAGCTCCCTAGAAAAGTCATAAAAGAATGGAATTATTGTACATGTCCTACTGCATACAACCTCAGTACCATAATTGAAGGTACCATAAACACCAATTATCTGACAAATACATAATAGTGAATTCTAAGCAGGGATTATTACATTGAAAGTGAATATGTCACTCAAAAGAACCTGATGAATTAAAACATCATTATTATATAAGTCACATGTGCATATTGAATTTTGTTTTCTTATTCTGCAAGTTTAAGTGTGTTTATGGAATCATCAGTGATGGATACTCTGATTTTTCCAGCCAACATCACTGAGCCAATTAGTGGTGATTAGAGATGTCAATCACCCAAGCATCTGGCTCTCAATCCATTGAGCTAAATCCAGTTTCTAGCCATTGCACCAGAGCTTTTTGTTTCCCAGTAGGAAGGCTTTGGTCATTAGCCTTCATTGAACTCTTTATAACCTTCTCTGGCAAAACTGAAAGCACATTGCTCTGCCTCCTGGTCTCTCACACTTCTTGTATTGTCTACCTGTGGTCACTGCAGGGGCAAGAAGTGAGATCTTTCCCAGGGCCTACCTCTAAGTTTCATTTAAGGGGAGGCCTCCTTGAAGAATGTACTTAGTAGGTTTCAAAATGCTATACCTTAAAGTCAACCACGAATCACAGGGATCTTCCACCCTATTCTTCCCCTTTAGAAAGTTGCACAGTTAAACATTTGTGAGACAATAAAAAGTTGGAGTTTTACAATAAACATTTAAATATTTGACTAAAAGTAAATATTCTCATTGTTGATAAAATTTTCAGATACACACAATGGAAATTTTAATTATCATTGATAGTTTGTGATTAAAGTTGGAAATCAAGCTTTAGGATATTATTATTACAATGCATAAACAGCATTTCTGTTAGCATAAGTACACATGCAAAATTACTTTGTAGGCTCCATACCACATTTTTGCAGCTGGAATTGGAAGCTTTTATCAGAATAATTGAATTTCAATGTAGTAAGCATATAAGGAGATTTATGGCTTTCAGTTACATCTAGAATGTTTATCTGAATTTGAAAGTGAATATTTAGATATTAATAATAAATTCAAAAGCCAGACTTGTTTGTATTACCATCATTATTTTATTTATTAGATATAGTAGAAATGCTTACTCTCACTGCTCATATTTAAATGTGGGGATTCCAAAAATTTGTCAACAGCATCTGAATAGTTGATCTCTGGGACTAAATCCAAGCCAGAGAGGCGATTATATGTATGTAAGAAAAATGCTGAAGAGCAGATAACCCTGTCTCAATTCAATCAAGAATACAAAGTACTGGGATATCTTTAAAGAGGAAAGTGTCAATTTAACATAACATGCCTAAATGATTGTTCCTAGAGGAGGCATGTGTGATGAAGGACCCCAGTGATTAAACTGTAGATTTATTGTTATTGGATTCATTTTATCCCTGATGCTTTTTAGGAAATTGTATTTCATATGAAATTGTAGATAAATGAATTTGATCAAATATATTGCTCTCACTTGGACTAGTTATCTTTTGAACTAAAACCGTCACCAACAAAGTCCATCAACCACAAATTATAATACTGGTAATTTTATAATTTTAAACCCTTAAACCTGTAAAGGGAAATAAGAAACAATTCCGAAAATACTGTAACATTTAAAATGTTGTGCTGAGATTAATAATTTGGTAGATAAGTTAATGGTATTCATGAATAAATTTATTGAAGTTGTGACTCAGATTTTGAAGAAATTAATGAAAGTGGCATGTCAGATGGTGATTTCTCTGATATAGAAATGAGTTAACAACTTTTATAAGATCTTCATTCAATTTTGCAGAAAATTTAGATTGTGTATTGAGAAACAAATTGAATATTAAGATCAAATAAAAAAATTAAATTGGTAAACATTTTAACTAAAAATTTAAATAAACATAAACTTCTAAATAATTGTTAATAATTAGCTGAGTTTTGACGGATTTAGGAAGTAAATTTGAATAGCAAAGAATAATTAGTATTATAATGTCACAAATTCATTTGATCTCATGCATTCTCAATCAATGCTCACAAAAGTCTTTGGTGTTAGACATGACTTTCAATATTTTCATGTAGGAAAATAGAAGCTAACAAGTAGCCTGAATAAGCACCCAAAAATCTCAACATTAATAACTCGCAGAGCCAAAATTCAACCTAACGTAAATTTAAATTATTAATACTAGGATAGATAATATTGGTAAAAATTTATCAAATATATAATAATGTGTCAGAAACTTATCTATTTAATTATATCTTAACTAATTAATCTCTCAACTATTTTTCTGTCTTTGGCCTCAAGTTCATGGCAGTACTCCCTCAGCATCCTGGATGTTGGAATTATAGGTGTTAGCATCACAACTATCATTATATATTAAACATAAACAAAGTTGAACCATGAAGATGTACTTTTTTATAGTATGAATGTTACCCAACGAGTGAGGAAATATCATCAGAGCATGCTGATAGCCATAAAACTAAATCTCTATGTGGCATTTTTAAATTACAATAAACATATATATATATATATACATATGTGTGTATGTATATATGTGTGTGAAAAGAATATATATCTATATATAATATATATAATATTTATATGTATATATTAAATATATATTATAAAGAATATATGTATATATGTGTGTGTGTTCTTGTATTTTTTTCAAATTTAAATGTCATGTATTTATTTATTGCCAAATATCACCTCAGTTGGTTTTTGCTAAGAGATTAAAAACAATGAAAATTTATTGAATACACATTGATTTCCATATGTCAAAACCTTAAGGTCATATTATTGTAAACCCATATAAATCTTACCAGTATTATTAACATCATTATTCATAAAAGGATAAAAAAGTCAATGCCTATTTCCAGGGGTGCACAGTGACACAAATTCTTCTATTCTATTAGAAGATCCACCTACATATTCTCTTAATGAGCAGGAATTATGCAAAACTCTATGGACTTCCATTTAGATGGTGTAGGAAGCAAGTTCAAATTTCAACTTCAGGAAGCAGAGATAAGAATAAGCTCTCACATTTTAAGTAAATCCATAAGAATACTCAATGAGTTTTAAACTTTCCAGCATTACTATGACAATATATATTACAGTGACTTTAAGTAATGATAACCCACACTGGCTAACTGATTAAATGCTAAATTTGTAACATGCATTATTTATCAAGCATGTGAGATTCTGACAACAAATTTTACAATATGTATAATTTTATAAAACATTAACATTTATGCCATATTGGACTAATTTTGACAAAGGTTATCAGAAGTGTTTCTTGAAAACTATTGTAGTCAGCTCCAAGTTGATGAGACAAACATCCAACCAGGCAAATTTATGGGAAGAAGGGATTTATTTCAGTTTACAAAGTCCAGGGAAACTCCATCACTGGCAGAAGAATTTGCTAACTTCCGTAGATTGAAGCAGAGAGAAACAACAGCAAACAAACACCAACACCAACAAACCACAAAAGGGTCAGAACTCATATTGTTCTACATACAACTTTGGGCTGGAATAAAGATCCACCCTCAAACATACCTGAGGAATGGACTCAAGGATCAGCCCTCATTGACAACTCCTCCAACAGGCTGATGGAGACTAAAGCAGGAAGCTTAACCTTAATCAAATATACTTAAGGATGTGGTGGAACATTCTTACTTCCCTCAATCAGTCTACCTGCCATCCCTATACTATTGGTGAATGTGATGATAAAATGACTTAGATTACAAGAATTCTGTAATCATAGTGTCTAATATCCCATGTGAATTGTTTGTTATGTATTAAATATCCCAGTTTAATCTCAATATCTATTGTACCATGCTTTAATATGAGAATCCCTAATTATTAACAAAGTTCATGGCTACTTGGAATATGACCATAATCATTTGTCTTGTCATGAGATTAAGTCCTTGGTAAAGCAAGTGTATATTAATGAAGTATTCATAGACGGTGGGAAGTGTGTCAGTTTTTGTCCTTCTTTCTTTTGATTTCAGGGTAGGATGCAGAGTCACTATGTGTAGCTCCTGGAGTCATTTTGTAACAGACGCTAAACTATTCTCCCTGTCATCTCAAATCTCCAGTTGAGTCATGATAGGGACACAACACAGTATGTCATTTCAGCCTTGCATAGATCTTTTTCTTTATAATAAAATTGAAATTACTTCGAGAAAATAAACTTTCTGGTTATCAGAACATAAAGAGTGATGGAACAGGAAATGACTCTGACAATTAGGCACAGAATTTTTTTTCTTTTCCCTTCTCTTATCACTTCTTTTTGACATTCTCTTTTCTCTTCTCTCCCTTCAATTCTGAAGATAGAACTCAGGGACCTTAATAGGCTAGCATACCATTGATCTGCCTTCAGAACTTCATAGGTAATAAAAATATTATACCTAGAAGTGATGCTGATTACATACATCTTAAAAAATATTAAATAGAATGAACTGTAAAATTTTAAAGGTTAAACAAAAAGAATGAGCTTAATTAAGAATTACATCTCAATAAAGGTACAATTATAAAAATGTTTTATGTCACTCTAGTAGTTCAGATTTATTTTGTAATATAGATAAATATTATTGTACTATTATGTTTCATATTCTTTAGAAAATTAAAATATTTCTAAAGTCATTAATTTTTAAGTATCAATTATCATACAGGAAAAATAGCCTAAATCTACACAACAATCGGTTGTTATAATATCTAATACCAGGAGAAACCATTAATCTCCCAGAATTTTTCTAAGGATTCTGCTGTTTAATTGAAACTCATCTGAAAACTACCACATTAAAAATTAAAGATGTGATAGTTATCTTATTTGAAACAAAACTCTGGTCTTATGTGGTAAGGTTTTTCTAGATTAAGTTAATTCAGGTAAAAAGATATATGTTAACAGTGGGTGTGCAGCATTCCATGGGCTGAGCACTTCCTGTTTTGTATAAAAAGAAGAAACTGAGCTGAGCATACACATCCATGCGATCTGCTCCCTGACTTCAGACACAATCTGACCAACTTATTCCCTTGTTTCTGCTGCTGCCTTCCCCACCATCATCCAGTGTGGCCTCAAACTGTAAGTGGAAGTCAACCCTTCCTCCTAAATTAGGTTCTTGTCAGTTACTTTGTCACAGGAACAAGGAAAGTGATGAATACTCAATGTTAGAAGTTTTCAGACAGTGTGGTCAATAAACCCTACAAACTAGAGTTTGAAATTTAGTCTGTTGGTCCTGGGGTCTTGCTGTCCATCTGAATACAAGTCAACTTTTAAATCTCTATTAAATCTCAAAATTTCTAAAGTCGTTCTCTTCTAAAATGTATATAATAAAATTTCTAATTGAAATGTTTCTGTGACATATTAAAATGAAATAGAATAATGATTTAGATAACAAATTAATTTCTCTTAATTCTAAGCATATTCTTCTGTTTAATAGTTTTAACTTGTAGATATGGCTGTTCTGAAAGAAGCTACTCTAAGTTATGTACCACATTTTATAAAATATTTTTGTTGAAATGTTGAATATATATATATTTATATATCAAGAGGATCCTCCACATATCTGTCTTTATAAATTGTGAAACAGTCCTGTTTTCCAAGTTGGCATTTTTCAACATAAATTACTAAAGTGAAGAAGAAATAATGATGCTCATATGAAAAGTTACAGTATTACAGATGTCTACATACTTGAGAATAAATAAATGTAGTTTGCTGTAACCTCAGATTAGTATATTAATCCTTCAATTACTGGAAATAGTCATATTGGAAAACATGTAAGAATGTGGAAAAGTTCAGAAAGTTGGTTTAGACTTTCTTGAAATTTGTATTTAGGAACCATGAGAATATTCATTTTCATATCACTTCCTCAATTTAACCAGCTAAGATAAACATACATTCTTATAGTTGAAACTTTACCTGTTAAATCTGTATTCCTTCCTGTTTGTGTGGAGACAGCACTATTTAGATGGGACACGTCCCCATTTAACTGATTCCCTTTGGTCTGTGGTCATTTACCTTGACAAACCCTGTAAGATATACTGGCTTCTCTGACTCCTTTGTCTTTTCTATACTTTTGTGCCAATTGATAACTCATAGGCAAAAGTAAGTTATAGAATACTTCATTTCAAACTTAAAAGCATATAAAAATCATGAGTCTTTTCTAAAATATATATTCACACTTAGTTCTGTCAAACTTCTTCCCTTATTTCCTCAACTCAAATATACCTCATCTCAATTAAAAGAAGCTTTATAAAATCGCCTTTGAAGAAGATCATTGGAAAGACAAGATGCAGCATTGTACCACGGGCCACTGATCAATTTCTGCTGTGCTATAACACCTGTGCTGCACCATTATACCTTTCCATAGGTACATACCCACAAAATTCACAATATCCCCCAGTGAAATATCTCTACATCCCTGTCAATATGTTCCTTCTTCTTTCTCACACATTCTTAAGTGGATGTGAGTTAGTCATGAAAGTAATTTCAGTTTTCCTACTCTCTACTTCAAAAATGCATGTTTATCTGTACCAAATATTCTTTTAACACTTGATTTTCAAGAAAAGTTCCATCAGCCTCTTCTTTACATTATTCAATGACAATTTTTAATAAACTCCTTGATCTTTAAACCTGTTATTTTAAGCCTTATTTCTTCTAGATAATTTTTCCTTGAGCTGTGTAACTCAAGCTATCCTCCATGTTTCCCCTCCATGAGTAGTCTACAGTTCTTTTATTCAACTATTTTTTTCATCTGACAAATACTAATCATGCTATCTACTGAACATCTCTAATTTTGCTAAGACATCAAATCTCATGTCTCCTTCAAAGTCATTATCACCAAGAGCATCTACAGCCTGCAATAAATCTTCAACACATTTCCTTGTGAAAGTTTCTTCCTCCAGGATTCCACCACTGCTTTCTTATTTACCTCACATTATTTTTGTGTTTTGTTTTTATATCCTGGTGGTGGTGTCTTATTCCCTTGGGCTTGTTTCTCTGTCTTATTTAGTTCTTTAAATACTGACTGTTTTACAACATGCATATCCTTGGCAGCAATTAAAGTGTGCAGTGACATAACTGTGCTTAGGAATTTGGAGATGAATCCATGAATCAATGCATTTATACTTCATGGTCATCTCCTCTTTCAGCATATATATAAGTATTCCTGTACACATTCAAGATACACACACACACATAAACACACATGCACATACACACATACAAACTTATTCCCAAGTGCATCATTCTCTCAAATTTATTCCATCAAATAAAATATCTGTTTTTCAACCACAAAAATGCAATATTTTTTAATTAAATATAACATTTATATTGTTTCCTACAACTTACATAGGATGGACATTTGCAAATGAAAGGTATTGAGTTAGAGGCTGGGTGGATGTTTTACCCCTTTGTACATATCTCTATACTTACTATCATCATACTAGAGGAATATAAATATAATTTTATTGCAATGTCTTTGTATCATTTACAATCTATGATTACATTAACATTATTAGATTTAATACATTTGACAATGTATGAAAATTCAGTCCAATCTTATCCAGCCTTATCCATTAGTGTTTAATATCTGTTTCTAATTACCATGCCAAATATTGGGAGACATAAAACATTACTCCTGTCTATGATATTTGACAGAGGAGGACAGTTTATCAGAAAAATGTTGAAAAAGAGAAAAGGTAGATATACATAAGCAATAAAACCTACATCACTAATAATTTGATGCAAACGGGAGAAAATAAAGCAAAAGAAAAACAAAAGACATTCTTTTAGAGAAACACAAACCTGGACTCAAATCCAGACTTGTGCTTTGCTAGTTGCATTGTTTAAGGAAAGTTATTTAACTTACTGAGTCCAATATTTATTATAGTCAGTTACAACAGAATAATTACAATTGAAAACACTTAATGATCATGGCAAACAGGTGTAGGGATTGTATGATTTCTGGTAATTTTCATATACTTGCCCACTTAATTCACCCATCTACCCTAAGAACTAGGTCCCGTTTTTATATGTGTCCTATGAAAAGTGTATGAAGAGAACAGTAAAATAATTTGCTCAAGGACATTCATCTCTTCCAGAGAGGAACATTCTAATGATACAGATTTATATGCAGGGTTACTTAATCCATGAGGTAATTTATGTGAAGTTAATACAGGTAATTTATGGTGACTTGTTCCCAGAGGCTATCCCATGGATACCAGGTCACATCCTTCCAACTAATTCTGGGTTACTAGAGAGAAATATGGAAAACATCCTGGAGTTTCTGATCTATTAGGTCAAGTGGAGTCCAACAATGTGTATTTCTTAGACATTTCACGATGTAGTTCATGCTACAGATCCCCAGTCCCCCTTAAGGATCTCCTAAACTAATCTTTACCAGTGCTGTCTAGGGCTGCAGCCTCAGAGTTCAAAAACTCTCAATGACTGCTTGAGAACAGGGAAATAATTATTACTAATACAGAACAAAACAGAAGGATAAACAGACTGGGTGGCATAAATTCTTTGAAAAGTCTAGGTGGTTGTGAGTATACTGAAAGCTGCTGGATTGTTCCCCTTATAATTGATGAAATGATGAATTTTATGTTATACAAATTTTATGTTAATTTTCAAAGATAATTTAGGCCGGGTGTGGTGGCATAAGCCTTTAATACCAGCACTCATGAGGCTGAGGTAAGAGGATCACTGTAAATTCAAGGCCCACCTGAGATATCATAGTGAATTCCATGTCAACCTGGGATAGAGTAAAACCATACCTCAAAAAAAAGATAATTTATACCATATTAAATTATCCCAGGCAAGAAATATTTCTTCATCTTATAGAAATAAGTCAATGTAAACACCACATAAAAATAAATTAAAAGATTCAAAAATGGCTGAAACTAGGATGTATCAATGTGAAATTTTAAGCATGGCATCTCTACAAATTACTTTGCATTCTTGCAGAAATAAAATAACTGGCTAAGGTTAAAAGGTTTGTCACATTTGACCCACAAACAGACCCACTGGTGGGCAGAAATCACAAGATTCTTTCCTTTGAGTTCCCTTTTCAATGAGAAATACCAAATCATCAGCAGTATGCACAGATGTATTAAAAATGTTTTACAAAGGTCATCTAGCACTGAGACTGGAAAGAAGAACTCAATTATGCAGCTATAAGTCCTGCTAAATCTTGTATGACTATAAAACATTGAAATGCGAAGCATTCCTCTGAGACTAGCAACAGGTCTTATGCACCACATAGGCCTTCCACACTTGCAATATCTTTGCTGTCAAATAACAGCAGCTGCTCAAATACTCTGAAACTTATGATATGCAGAAAATAGTAATGATTGTTGTCCACATCCACTGAATGTAAAACAAACTGAAGAATCAAGTGATTCTTCACTTGTGAAAACAAGTGAAAAGCTATGGCATCTGCTTTCACACATGGGCTATTGATATTAAAAAGGCAATTCCAACCAACTCTTTATCAGATAGCTAAAAGGCATCTACACAGATGTGTACAAAGATGACTTGTGATACTGCAATTTACTTTCATATTCTTAGCCTACAAAGTATTATTCATTGGTCCTTTTGCCTCTTTCACCTTGACTATAGAAAAACTCACTGCCATGAGAAGCAAAATTTCTATGGATGCAACTAGAGTAAAAAACAGGTGATGTATTTGTTGGAATATGCATATAGTAAAGAAAATTATTGCTTATGAAAACAAAAATAAGAAAGTCATTAATTTCCTAAGTCTAAAATACTTCGGTTCTCCACATGTCTATGCCTTTGGTGCTTAACTCACAGCTCTCTGCAACAGGACCATCTATAGCATTCCCACTGGCCAGCTATCAACAGACTTCTGTTCACAATGGTGTTCCTCATCCATTTTTTTGGAACAATTCTTTTGATCACTTTAGCAACATTTATGTATCTCAAAAGAATTTAAGAAAGTGTTTTGAATCTTATCTGTTTATAAAATATAAACAATGTGATGGTTAATTTCTGATTTTCAGTTTGAAAAGATTTAGTATCACCAGAGAGACAAATTTCTGGTCATGACAGATTTTCTAGATTCCATTAGCTGAGGTGTAAGGACCCATCCTAACAGTAGGTAGCAACAACCCATTGACTGATTTCCTGGACTACAAGAAAGGAAAAAGCTAGCTGAGCATTACTATTCACTTCCCTCTACATACTTGTGTGAAAATGTGAGCCAGCTTCTTGCTTCTACTATGCTTTCCCTGCCATGTAGAGATTTGACCCCAATACTATAAACTGAAATAAACTGTTTCTCTCCCTAGGCTATTTATGCTCAAGTATTTTGTCCCAACAAGAGAGTAAATGATATAGATGAGGTTGGTGTGTGTGTGTGTGTGTGTGTGTGTGTGTGTGTGTGTGTGTGTTTTGCAAAGTAAAACACAGAATATATAGTTTTTGTGTTTCTTTATGTATGTCTGTTTACCTGTTACTAATATGAAAAATAGGTGAAGTGCAGACTCAAATTGGACGGGTATGAGGGAAAGACAGCATATGTAATTTGGTAGTCAAATCTCTTTCATTTAAAGGGTGAGAGAATTTAGGCAGAGTTTGGAATTTGAAAATTTCTCTCCTCTTGATGAAATTCATGATGTTCATGTACTTTCATTTCACACTACCAAAGGAATGTGTCAATTCCCTGGTAACTACAATGGATATCTGTTCCCAATCCAGACAAACAAAACAAGGTATAATTAGTTTACTTCAGGGATTGCAAACACTAATGTTATATCAATAGCAACCAGATTATACTGAGGCACGATAGAAAGACAGAAAAAAAATCATGGAGACATGGGAAGGGAAGGGAGCCCCTCCAGAGTTCGCTTGAAGCCTCTTGACTGCTGAGAATCAAGAAATGCAAACTAATTAACATTTGCTTAAGGCTTTTCTCTTTTCCCAGCTTTAACACTGAAATTTTCTGATTCTCAAGAGAAACACCTGTGCAGTCCTAGTGACTCCAGTTTCCCTTAATCAGATTCGGATAGCATCCAAGGTACCCACAGAGCAGCTCTGAACTTAATTTATCAAAAACAGATAGAAGAAAAAAAGTTTCTTAGCAACCTTTAGAGTTGTAACTTGAGAGCCTCCAAAACATGGCAAATGAGAACACTTTTACTGTGACTCTTCCATGAAAAGCCCTTACTCACACTTGAGTATGCTTTATATTCTTCCTGAAGCCCCTTCTTTAAGAAGAAGACATGCATGCTCCTGTATGTGTCTTTCAGTCTGAATGCCTCTTTTTCTCTTAACCCAAGTGTTTCAAATCTATATCAAATATCTTTAATAATCCCAGCTCTGCTTCACACTTGTCCTGGATTCTTTCCTTGGTTTAAGTCACAGGCCTGGCTTTGCCTGTGATGACGGACATAAAGAAGATAGGGGACTTCCTCGGGGTGCTGTGGGGGAGAATTAGACTATGGAATTGACAGCTAAAGACACCAAGGGGAATTTTTACCTTTTACTTATAAAATAGATGTATTTCTTTTAGAGTGGCCAGAGAGCAGCATCCACACTATGTTTGATGGAAATTTGAGCTTTTTTTTCTTGTCTTTTTTGCAGAAGTTACAAGAATTTCACATGCTTATACTTCTATATTCCTATGTGTGTATGTAAACCAGCTTGGACAGCTAATGCTTTTTCTATCTGCCTCTGCTAGGTTTCACATACTGGTCATTCTCTTGACCTTCAGGAATAACAGGACTTTGTGTTGCTCCTTGGAATTTCTGAGAGGATATGATTGGAATGCAGTTTAAAGAGAGAAGTGTCTTTGAGGAAAATGATGAAAATGTAATATAGATTTTGAAACTATTACGAAGTTACAAATTCCAAGAAAGTTAGAGTATAATTACTAAGGGACTCAGTGTGAGGGAATCTATACACAGTACATCAACCCTTAAAGGATTTCCCCAAGCAAGTAAAAGACTATCCCAAAGGTCAGAAGTAAGGCAGACACAAACCTGTGGTCCTTACAGAATTTAGTCATTTTGTACCTGACTCATTAGTCTTCATTAGAGTACGAATCTCTAGTCAACAAATTGTCACCTAGAACAATCATCTCTTGTTCAGCATAGCATTGTACCCACTGACTGTATAGGAGTTATGACCTACCTCCTTTTTGCCTTAGTTCAGCGCCCTATCATTCAGTGAAGACCTATAGCCTGAAGAAAAATGACTGCGGCTCTCACCAACCACTTGTAAGACAGTATAGGAGAACACTGTAGGACTTCAATGGAGCCGATGGACTAAGGTTAATGATGGAGTTACTATCATTCTGTAATATCTCCATTACACTAAAACTGAGAAGTACATATGACCAGCTTTGAAATGCAAAAGGAAAGTGCTTGATAATGATAAGGTACTTTTAAGTGAGCATATTGAGAACACTGATTTAGAGAGATTTCCTACGATATGTAAAAGTATTGGCTCATTGACTAGATGTGTTAAGTGATGACATTAATGCAAACAACATTTCTGTGGCATCCTCAAACAGAAGACTTTATTTACTCTGTGTATAAAAAACATCCCACGTATTCTTTTTACAAGAGTTTGGGTTTAATTAGGAGAAATATGCACAGATAGGTATAAAAATTATTTCTACTCATTAATTAAATAACACATTGTATTCAGTGCAATGTGTGGGTCAAAATGCTAAATTGTGAAAATAAGGAATACTTAATGCATCTTTATTATTTTGGAGCAGGTAGGTTAGATAAGATAAATAGAAAATCAGTTGACTACTTCCAGAAGATGTGTATGCATTACTGTTTGTTTTTTATATTGTACACATATTACATATAAATATTTCCATACATTCAATAAAATATTCACAGGTTCTTTTGAGTTTCCTTAATACATCTTATAGAGATAATTTCACATTGCATATTTTCCTTTTTTTTTTGTTTTCGTTTTTCAGGGTAGGGTCTTGCTCTAGTCCAGACCGACCTGGAATTCACTCTGTAGTCTCAGGGTGGCCTTGAACTCATGGCAATCCTCCTACCTCTGCCTCCCAAGTGCTGGGATTAAAGGCGTGCGCCACCACCGCCCAGCTGCATATTTTCCATTTTTAATGGTAAAGAAATTCTTATGTTTTTATTTAGAAAGCTCATTGAGATTGTTAATAACACAAATGTTTTTACACTGTGACTGTCACCTCATATATCATTTGTGAGATTGCCCCCATTTATCTAAGGGTGGCTAAATATACAAGAAATGATTGATTGCCAGTGTTCTTTCAGATGATACAGTGACAAAAAAAGAGCAGAAATAATTTAGTCTAAGCTGTGACTAAATGTTAAGGACTCTTAGGGACGCCCATCAACAGCCTTTTAAATAAAGCCCAAGTGACCTAAGAAACTTGTGCATATGATTAGGTAAGTGCTCTGAATTATTGTTACTATAAATTCCTTCTAAATGTTTGAATGTGAAGAAAAATGAAAGACACTTTCCCTCCATTTAAGATGTCTTTCAAGATTGCAAATTACTCTGTTAGATATTTAAAATTCCTACCAGGGAATACACAAAGTAAAACATTAGTGATATTGGGATACTGTCTTGGCAAGATTATGCTGCTCAGGAAAAACAAACAGACAAAAAATAATAAATTGCCCCCTTAGTAACACATGTGAAGGGGGGTAGAACCGGATTGACTCCTAGGCTATTCACAACCCCCTACCCCATGGACTGATCCAGATTGCCCACGGAGGAGGATATCCAACTAACCAACTAACCAGGGACAGGGAAGAGGGAAATAGGGGAACTAGAGAGATCAACACATTATTCCCTTATTAAGTGTATCTAATTATGGATAATAAATAAATAAATAATAAAAAATAAAACTAGATGAGCTAGTAATTACCCCAGTATTTTCTCAGAAGTTAGTTGTGGAGATGAAATGAGTTATTTATCTTGTAGAAACTGCAAGTAAGAAGATTTGAGAAAAATAATGAACATAACTGCTGAAAGAGAGCAGGTCTTAGCCACTTGTATGCTTTCTAACATTGTGAAGATGCTCTGGGAACAAATCACAGTTAAAATTTTAAAAAGATGGACAAAAGGAAAGTCAAAGGTCCATTCTCACCACATCAGAATACCAGCCATCCATGTGGGAACAGAAAAGCCTTAAGACAAAATTAAGACTCTTTACTGCTCTACTGATAATGGCACATTAATTCCTCTGATTGGAGAACATTCTATGTTTTAAAATGGTTACAAAGTAATGGAACTGGCTTCAGTGGCAAAAAGAACTAATTTTTTTACACTAGTAATAAAGGAAATGAAAGAAAAACTATGAGAAGCTTGCATTCAATTTATAGTCCCCAAGTCCACATGTTTACCATGTGTGGTAGTTTGAATAATGTCTCCCAATAGATTCAAAAGTTTATTATAATTGTAAATTGTCTCCAGCCAGTTCTGGCTGGAGGAGGTGTGTCACCTTGGCCAGATCTTAAGGTTCAGCCCTAATGTGTTTCTGGAGTGGGTCTGGAATTCTAGAGATACATATGCAAAAAGCAGTCTGAGCTCAAGCCTGGAGTTCCTCTTCTTTGCCAATTTGGAATGTGCTTGTTTGCTTGCTTCTGGAGGTGCTGTCTGTCTCTGCTTGGATCTGTGAAAGGGGGGCAGCCTTTTTCCCTAACTTCCCCTGGATCTGTTAGTTTCAATAAATACTCTCCTCCCCAAAATCATGCCTGGTTTGGAGATTCATCCCAGCAATATGTGGCTGACTACGACACCATGATTATCACAGAGATAATAAATGTGAATTACCGAAGTGTTCATGAGCAAAAGGCCCACAGAAGTGTATAAAACAAAGCAAGATTTTATTTTCTAAAGCTGGGGGAAGTGGGCAATATCCACTATAGTAAAGAAATTTTAAAAAAAAAAGAAAATAAAAAGGTCATTTGTAAATGGGAGAAAATATATCCATGGAAGACACTGAAAAGCATCTCAACTTACCACAAGTAGATAGTATGCAAATATGTCAGAAAGAAACACTAAACAAATATTTATTTGTGAAATTTGAAAGAAAATAAGGAAATAAGATGTTAAATAGAATGGCATACATCAATTTTTTCAACCATCCAATTTTGCTCTAATTTTTATCGATACTCAATATAATGTTTTGAATAATATGCTACATTTTCTTCATCACTACTGTTGTCCTGTAAAATCTGCAATTATGTGAGGCTGGAGCTGTTTCCTGGGTGGAGAGTACACTGTAATTGCTGGTTGTAGAACACCTATCACACCAAGAGCACCCAGGCTCAAAGGTTGTCTCCACTGTGGTACAGAGAAACAGGCTAAAGGTAAGGAAGTGCTTGTCTTCTCTCTAGTCACACTCAGTCCACAAACAGGGCTATCTAGCATTCTCTCATCAGTCTTAAAGCAGATCCCTGACACTGCACAATCTTGATTATTGCACATATCATGGTACAAAGAGCAGGAAAAATTGCACTAAGGAGTATGAGAGAGAGAGCAGAGAGAAGGGAATAGTAGCACACATTTTAATTTCGCTATACTGAACTTATCTTCATGAAAGAAAAAAAATCTATTCATTCTTAAACCTTCCATCCAAGGAAATATTCTACATCCATATTTCTCAGAAAATGTGGTTTTGAAATCCACACTCCTCTTGTTGCTGTGACAAAGCACCTAATCAAAAGTAGCTCATGGGAAAAAGGATTTTTATTTCATCTTATTGTCTCAAGGGGAAGTTTTATGATGGAAGGGGAAAGCACACATGAACAGACGCTGGTCATAACCTCTGTAACAGCAGGTGGAAAATAGTATCAGGACAGCAAGTCAAATTAAAGCCAGGGGGCTGGCTTTAAGACCCCAAAAGCACACCTCCTCCAGAATGGCTCTTCCATGTTACCATAATTTGGAAAACAACTATTCAAAAACACATGTGAGTTTATGGGAGACAAAACACATTCTGCCCCTGCCCACCAAATAATAACCATTCATAACATAAATGTAATACATCATTATTACATTCTTACATTATTAAAAAGTCCCAATGATTTTGTTTTATCAATCCCAACACTATTCAGGCATCCCCACAGTCCAAGGTCTTTTAACTGTGAGCCCATCAATACACAAACACAATA
Organism: Zapus hudsonius; assembly: GCA_004024765.1. Classification (NCBI taxonomy): domain Eukaryota; kingdom Metazoa; phylum Chordata; class Mammalia; order Rodentia; family Dipodidae; genus Zapus; species Zapus hudsonius. Next base: position 6,941 of record PVHP010028097.1, on the reverse strand, counting down.
GGACCCTGCAAAAAAAGTCACTGGTATAGGAAAGAAAGATTGAAGGAATGCAATATTTAAAACAAACAGGGCAAGCACCAAATCTTTTTTGTTTATTTATTTATTTATTTATTTATTTATTTATTTATTTATTTATTTGAGACAGAGGGAGGGAGAGAGAGAGAGAGAGGATTAGCATGCCAGGATATCTAGCCACTGTAAACTCCAGATCTCTAGATGCATGCATAGGCACCAGGGAATCAAATCCAGGTCCTTAGACTTTGCAGGCAAGAATTTTATCTACTGTGCAATCTCTTCAGCCCCCAAAATCAACTCCTTTTGCTCCATATTCAAGATCTGTAGGCATGGACAAAGTCTCTGGTGTCCCAATTCTACCCCTCTTTCAGATGGGCTGTCCATAGACCAGGCACAACTCCATCCCAAGACTTGGCATTTGTCCCCAATACCTGGCATGTCCAAAAACTTCTGGGATCTCCATACCAACCTATGGTTCATACTCATGACTCTATTGGACCTACACATAGGGATTAAACAATCCTGCTTCATATCACCCAGTAGCCATTCAAACAAACAAAGGAACAACAACAAGAACAACAAAACAGTTTTGTCTCACTTTTCTGCATTTGTTACACTTCCACAGGACCAGGTGAACTATCATGGTTTTAATCCAGGGAAGAATAAAGCCCATTTTTAAGAGCAGCAAATTTCTTTAGCATTCAGGCCCCCTACTTTCAAGAGTCAGCATTCTTTCAGATGTCCCAGTACAGAATAGCTGGCACAATCTCAATTGAACTAATCTTACAAGGAAGTGAAGCTTAACCACACTGAGGACATCTGATTCAAATCTCAGGATATATACATATTATGAAAACACACATATGTATCTCAGATCATAGGTTCATACTAATAATGATAAAAGTATGTACGATCTATTTTTAAATATAAAATAAGAATATTTTGATGAGCACCTTGATGCAAGCTCAGTGAAAATTCATAGTCTTGTTCTTAATATAAGATATATACTCTGTGGTGGTTTGAATGTATGGCCCTATACACTCAGGTGTTTTTGATTAAGATAAGTCTCTGACAGCCTGCTGGAGGTTGTGTCACTGGGGGCCGATCTTAAATCCAGCCCTAAGATATGTAGAGAACACTTTGAGCTCTAGATATTCCTGGCAGCTAACTGTTGGTGTTTGCGCGTGATATTTTTCTCTCTGTTATTAAGCAGGTCATCTGTTTTGAAGACTTTTTGCCATTAAATTATTAAAGATATCAATATTTATATCTATTTTGATTTTTTACATAAATGACCATCATTTCCTCTCCTTAGTTGAATATGATCACAAATACTGATCATATCAACAAATTGAATATTTGCTTTAATAGCAATGGCCTTTAAAAACCTCACCTAGAGTATATTAAGTAAAATAAACATACTTTTCTAAACATTTGTAATTTTACTTTTATAAGATTATATTTCAATAGTTATTTATGTTTAAATAATGATATTAATTTCTTACTAAAAAGCATATTAGTGTATTAAATGCCATTTTTTATCTTTTTCTTAAACCCCTGGTCTTCTATCATCTCTTTAAAACCACTGCATTCTTGAGGCATTCTAGAGACATTTCTGTTGGATATATAGAATGTATCTCCCAGTATTTTACTTTTTTAGTATTTTTCTGTATTGAATTTTAATTTCATCAGTGGCCTCATTTCATTCAACAGTTTTTTTTATTCTTTCAGTATTAATTCATTTTGTGTTTTCTGTAATGTCTCTGAACATTCTTATACTCATCCTTCAAAATTCTATTCCTGGGATTTCACCTAATTAACTCCCATGGGAGGACATTTCATTAGAATAGGTAATTTCTAGAGTAGACTTGCTACATTGGTTTTTCATGCTCCCCCACCCCACCCCATTGGGTCTTGTATATCTAAGTTTAGATCATATATTGGACTTTTCTTATTCTGTCTAATGATTTTGGGTTTGGCTTATTCAAATTTATACAAGCACTAGTTGCCTCTTTAAAATTGTTTATTTGAGAATTTTATGTTTTTTTTTTTTTGCTTGTTTGTTCAATGTAAGGTCTCTTGCTAGACTAGACTGATCTGGAACTCATTTTGTAGTCCCAGGATGGCCTCAAACACACAGTGATCCTCTTACCTCTCAAAGTATAGCTAACATTTTGCTCTTAGAACTTTCATTGAATTCATTGAGATTTTCAATATCATTTTATTTTAACTCAATTATTGGATCTTCAAATTTCTTTAATTTCTTTGATGATCCATGGGCCAATCATTAGTGAATTTACTAATATACATGAATATGTGTATTCTGTATGGCTTCTCTTGTTGATTTTTATTTTCTTTTTGTTTTGAGAAGATAAACTACATTATATTATATTTTACTTATATGTTACTTTGTTTCTCATTACATTATAAGTTTTAGAAAAAGTTCATTGTCTGCTAAAAAATGCACATTCTGGTCTATGGACTGTATATTTTTGTTTGATTTTTGTTGCTTCCATTCTTTTGTATTTAGATAGAAAAATTTTCATGGCTATAAATTTCAGGAAGTCATCATTTGGTAGATTACAAAGTATATTTTCTCCAATAATCTAAAATAGTAATCAAAATAAAATATTAAAATAATAATAATAATAAAGCACATCTGAACAGACTCCATATTTATATAAAATAATAGTCATAATCATGATCACCACATCTGACAGACTCCATATTTTATATAAAAGGCTTCAGGGCAGTACTAAGAATCTAGTTCCACTGCTTAACTGAAAAAAATATCTAATTATAATTAAAACTTTAGATGTAAATTTCCCTGATACCACAATCAAGTGATCAAAGACAAATACAACCTCTGATACTTGATCTGCATTTCTGTAGTCTAAAAGTGAAGATGATACATGTAGCTTCTTCATAAATTAAAATAAAGATTAAGAGAAACATTTCATGTAGGGTACATAATATTTTCTGGCATATTGTTTACAACTATTAATTACTGCCTTTGTTGCATTGATAACACTACATTAAAATCATTCTTCTTCTTTTTTCTTGTCCATAATGAGTTACATTATTTAATGGGCAAACAATGAGTTGTTATCCCCTATGCCCCCCTCCCCCATCCCCAATCCACTGGATATCCTCCTCCATCGGTCGTCTGGATCAGTCCTTGTAACATGGGGCCATGGATAGCCTAGTATTCAGCCAGGTTCACCTGGCCCTAGTATGTTGTCACTGAGGGGTGCAGTACCACTGGATAATCTCCCCCACCATGGCTCTCACAATCTTTCCCCCCCTCTTCCACTTAGTTCCTTGAGTCGTGGTGGATGAGCATTAAGGCTGCTTTAATTTTGTGAGCTTAGGGGTCTTTGTGTCGAAAATCATTGGTTTCTGTCTCACTGGCTTATCCTGTGTTGATTGAATGGCTATGGCTTTGGGTCCCTTGTTCATCCCGTCATTCTCTGCAGGGTTCCATATGGATCCTCCACGATATGACTGTGGTGGCTCATCTCTTGCCAGGATCTCAGCTATCTGCCCACGGTAGGTTGGTAGGGTTCGATGGGTCACATCTCTCGCTGTATACTGAAAAATACAAACACAATCTCCATCCAAGAGTGAGATCAGTGTAGGTTAAAAAATAGGCACAATTCTGGATTACCTAGATTCTATTTTTAGTAGCCTCCTATCTATCGTTCCCATAGTGCATCTTTATTAGGAGCCCAAGAATAAGGGATCATCCGGTGCCTATATCCCTAAATTCCAGTTCCAGACAAGGGCTCCCCCACACTAAGTTGAAAATTTGGCCGAATTTAAAAACTGTTGATTGTCTCCCCCAGGCCCAGGCTCCTCCATTGCACAAAAACTCCTTTCTTGGTTCTCTGTTATCTCCCAGAAGGCAGTGTGGTCAGCCTACTTATGGCTGCAGACTGTCAGTGTTCTCTGTTTACTCCAGCTGTTGTTGATCAGTTTCCTCTGGGAGCCTGTGCAGTGCCTTCCAGCACTATACTAACTCCCTTCTGGGGGCTGGATACCATTCTGGACCTCAAAGGGTCTCTTGATGCTGATCAATGGCATTCTGTGGTTTCTTCAGCAACAGGGTTTTGCCTCAGGTTTGGGGGGGGGGGAGCTTTGACAGAGTTCTTTCTTGTTTTTGGAACCTCATGGGTCACTTTGGTTAATAGCTCAGTGAGGGAAGGAACTGGTGGCTGAGACCAGGGATTGTCAGACTGATCAAATTATTCACAGGCTTAGACTCTCTCCCCTAACCTCTTACCAGTCAATGCCCACTACGTGCTCAATGGGTTACAATATGTTCATGATGATTTTATATTTTTGAACCTAATTTGGTTTAGCCTCATGCTTAAGCTGTTCCCCTCCCCACATCCTTTACCCCTCATTCATAAACTCTCACTTCTTTGTACTAGTCTGAGTAGAGTTTACGGTTATCCTGGTTAGGGACCATAAATGAGGGAGAATATGCGGTGTTCGAATCTCTGTTCTTTTGAGTGGTCACTTAGTAAGATCTGCTCGAAGTCAGACCATTTTTTCCTAAATTTCAATATGCCATTTTTCCTTTCAGCTAAGTAAATTTCCATTGTGTAAATACAACACAGTTTCGCTGTCCATTCCTCCATGGATGGTCATTTGGGTTGATTCCAATTCTTGGCTATTATGAATTGAGCTGCTATAAATATAGTTTTTCAAATGTTTCTGCATCAAGAAGCGACATCTTGTGGGTAGATGCCTAGTAGAGGGATAGCTGGGTCCATTGGTAGTTCTATGTCCATACTGTTCAGGAGCCTCAACACTGCTTTCCATAGCAGTTGAACAAGTTTGCAATCCCAACAGCAGTGAATGAGGGTTACTTTTCCCCACATCCTCGCCAGCAACGATTATTGTTGGTTTTCTTTATGATTGCAATTCTGACTGTGGTTTTGATTTGCATTTCCCTGATGCTTAAGGATGCTGAACACTTTCTCAGGTGAGCAAACTTGATATACAATATTAAGTATTGTAAGCAAGTAAAATGGATTTGGGCGATGGCATTTAACCTTCTTAATACTTCCTCATTATTAATAGCTTACCTCAAATGACACACTAAGGTCTTGAATTGACATGTTCAGCAAAGAGTGCTTTCTGACCTTAAGGGTAGCTGAGTCCTCAAATCCAGTATTCTTTCTCTAAACACCTCCTACAAAATGACCAGTGGTCCTTTGTTTCAAGGGCATTACTGCTAGAAGTCTAATTGGTATCATCATTAGCTCACATTGGCATTTGTTAAGTGAAACATAAACTCTGATTTTTAGATTGTTTAAATGAGTAACATGGCTTCACATAGACAAGGAATTTCTATAATTTGTAGTTTTGCCTTTCAATCTACTGAGAAATTCACTCCTGTCTTCAGATAATTACTGAGGCACACAAGTTGAAAGAGTTTAGTGGGGGTTTGAGTTAGATCTCCCTCATAAATTCATATGTTCTGTATGCTAGGTCACCTTCCGATGGCAACTTAGGGATTGTATCTTTGTTGGAGGAGGTGTATTTCTTGGGGTGTGTCTTCAGGTGTATGAGCCACAGTTTGGCACACTCTCTTGCTGCTGTTGTCCACTTGATGTTGACCAGGAGGTGGTGGTGTCCAGTCTCTGCTTATACCATGGTTTTCAGCCATTATGAATTTCCTTCTCCACATGTACACCCCAGTGACTTTTGGTTGGATGCTTCATGCCAGCAACATGAAGCTAACTACAACAACTGGCTTTAATTTCTTGCACAGTGTACTATTAACAGTTTTGTATTTATTAGATTTAGTAGAAGTTTCCTTTGTGTCGAAGAACATTCTACACATTCCTTAAGTATTATCCTTTTCATGACTTACCACCTTGCATTTAGATCCCACAAGGATTTCCTTTATTGTATTTTCTTGGTTTTAAAAACTAGCTTCTCTTTGTTGTGATTCTGTATTTTCCCTGTCTTCTTACAAAAAGGGGTAACATTGTGGTTAGTCTCAGTTCTCCAAATTCAGTATTTATTGTGTATTGAATTTTCTTTAAAAATCAGATTCTAGATCTATGAGCATATATGACTTAAGAAGCAAGGGAACTGAGTATATATGATTTGTGCACATATACTTAACTTGCCTATATTCTCACAGTGATAATCAATGACATTTATGAGTCAACATTCGTTCATTATCAAATGAATTTTTTAAAAACTCAATATTTTTAAAAGCCAGCATATACTTAAAATAATAAACTTAAAATAAAATCACATGATTAAGCATCAATAAACCTGATAATTCAGGCTGAGAATATTTCCATTTACATATTCATTTTTTTACTATTTTAAAATGTTTCCCCCACAGTATCTTAAAATACAAAGTAAGCCAAAACAATGATGTCAAGAGAAGTATGAAAAGTGGCAGTGTACTCATTTTGCAAGCTTGAATTCTCCCTGTGGGATGGCTGAGGCCACTTTACTGCTCTAGAGTGTTTACTCAATACAACATTTTAAAAATTGAGAATATTTGTATTTACAAGGCATGTTTCTGATTAATCTAGAAGTATAAGTGCTACTCTTGATTTGTGAAATTAATAGAGGAATATTGACTATGCCTTATACCTTATCACACATTCTTCAAACATCCATTGGCCCACTTCTCAGTGAACTCAGTGAGTTTTCATTAGTAGTATCTGTAGACATTTGTGTTAGGGGCACTGACATAAAGATGAAGATGTGCCAACCTCTGACCATCAGCAGAGTACATCTGACTAAGTACTAATTAGGACATCTCAAGAGTTGTTAAGCTCTAGACTGTTTCAATGTAAAAGCTAAAATGCAAATGAACATAATTATCCACTTAGCATTTGAACAACTACAGCAGTGCACAGCCATTAAGCATATATTTAAAACCATCCTAC
>PVHP010028096.1:0-13570 GCA_004024765.1 Zapus hudsonius | reverse complement strand
AGCCTGGACTAGAGCAAGACCCTGCCTCGAGAAACAAAAAACAAAAAAAAAAAAAACCCTCATTTCAGATACATAAATGTTGATACAGTATATATTCAATTTAAAAATGATATGTATAATTTTATAGACTGTGCATAAGGGTGAATTCTCAGATAGAATGTTAAAGTGAGCCACCACTGGCTGGAGTGGAGGACGCCCAGAGCAGCAGGTCCACCCTGAGGCCAAGGGCTTTCAGTGAGTGAATGGTCACCCAAGCATCCCCGCTTCTCGGCTGCTCTTTGATTTTGAGCGAGCCTGCTGGAGTTTATTTGGACTAAGCCCTGCATAAATGCTTTCTGTTGTCCTGAAAGAGAAAAGAAACAGGAACACAAAGAGGAACAGGAAAAGAGCAGAGCGGACACAGGAATCCGAAATCAGGCTTTTGTACACAATGGACCTATTTCTCTTGTTGGACACCCTAAGGATGTAGATGGTGGCAATGAGACACGTTTTAGTCACATGACATATTGTTCTATCAAGGGAGTAAGAAACGTTACCGAACATGACACATAAAAATTAAGACATGTGGGGCTGGAGAGACGGCTCAGCGGTTAAGGCACTTGCCTCCAGTGCCTAAGGCCCTGGGTTCAATTCCCCAGGACCCACATAAGCCAGACTCTCTCTCTCTCTCTCTCTCTCTCTCTCTCTCTCTCTCTCTCTCTCTCTCTCTCTCTCCTTGAAAATGAATAAATAAAATATTTAAAAATAAAGAACATCATATACTTGGAATCCTAAAAAAAAATTAAGACATGTAATGCCAGTAATTTATGTGACATAAATGAAGAACTGGGAATAATAATGTAAATTTCCAGGTCTCCAATACTAAATTTTTATATGCATATTTTGGTCATTTCTTCAAGGAAGGCCAATTCTCAATTATTTGGGAGACACAGATTCAACGAACATATCAGTATCTTGCCAGGGATTGGCTTTCTAGCAGGTTAGAAGGCACCCTGATCAGATATCCGCAAAGTCAGTAACCTATTCTGCTTTAAATTGTTCTTTAAAAAAATGCCTTGCTATGTCTGCAGCCTGGCCTGGCCTGGAATTCACTGGGTAGCACGGTCTCCCTGAAGTATGCCATCACCTCTGGAGTCTGTCTGTATGTATGGAGGTTGCCAATCAAAAGTTCAGATTTTGGATGAGTGTGGTAGCTCATGCCGTTAATATCAGTACTAGGAGGCAAAGGTAAAAGGATTGCTGTGAGTTCGAGGCCAGCCTGGGACTACAGAGCAAGTGTTAAATCAGTCTGGGCTAGAGTGAGGCCCTATCTCAAAAACATCAAGAAAAAAAAGTATAAGTAAAAAATATTTTTAATGTTTTTAAAAAATAGTCTAAAAAATAGTCTAGATGCATTTGGCCCGTGCCCTGAAGTTTTGTGTGAGGCTGAATTAAAAAGTAATGAAGAGCCGGACGTTGTGGTGCATGCCTTTAATCCCAGCACTTGGGAAGCAGAGGTAGGAGGATTGCTGTGAGTTCGAGGCCACCCTGAGACTACATAGTGAATTCCAGATCAGCCTGGGCTAGAGCAAGACCCTACCTAGAAAACAAAACAAAAAAAAAGTAATGAATAAAATTGTCAAGTGAGGAAATGTCAAGCCAGGCTGTGGTATGGTCATTACTCACTACTTTCAGACAGATTTATGGTGAGCAAGTGGATTTCATGGATATGAAAACACGTGTAGATTGGGAGGAAAGGAGTTAAAGCTATGGATGGGACAAGGCTGTAATTGCTGAGGAGATTGGTGCCATTAAAGAGACGCCAACCACGCTGCACTGGAACCACAGCAAAAGGACCCAGAAGGCAAGATGCCATGCATCAGAAGCTGCAGCTTGTGAAAATGCAAATTCACTTGAATTGATTTTGACTTCTTTTTTGAGACAGAGTTTCACTCTGTGGCCCTGATGACTAGGCTAGAACTCACTATCTAGCCCAGAATAGTCTTAACTTCACAGCAAGCCGCCTGCCTCAGCCTCCCAAATGCTGGGATTAGAAGAAAGCCTGTGCTGAGAATGTGACCCTGTGGTCGTTTGAATGTGTGTCTCCCACAGACTTGGGTGCTTTATTAAAGCTTTTGGCTTGGTTCTCCAGACACCCAGAAGGAGAAGGTATCACTGGGGTCAGTCACTCTGATCTCTGCTGGCATTCCTGCTGTGTGCTGCTAGGTTTGTGCTTGCTGTTTTTGGGGTTTTGCTGGCTGATTGGTTTGTTTCTCTTTGCTTGGATGTATGGAAACAGCTTCTCCTGCCATTGATTGAACTCCCCACCCTAGATTTGTAAGCTTGAAATAAACCCCTTCCTCCCCTAAAGTGTGCCTGGTTTCGATGTTCATCCTAGCAACGTGAAGCTCACCACAGCACACCTCAAGGCATCTGTGGTGGCTTCTATGTAGAATGTCCCCCATCCCCTCATGTGTTGGTGATTAACCCCCAGTTGATGGGGCTTTGGGAAGAAGAGGTGTGGAGCCCTGACAGAAGATACGGTGTTTTGGGCGGACATTGGGATTTTATAATCTTGCTCCCTGGCCAGTGCTGACTCAGCTCTCTCTTGTTAGTGCCTCTCAGCTGATGTGACAAAATGTGATACCCAGCTGTCTGTTCTGCAATACTTTCCCTGCCTTGAGAAACCTTCCCCTCAAGATTGTGAGCAGAAATGAACTCTTCCCTTCCATCAGATGTTTCTGGCTGGGTGTTTTGTTCCAGCAAGAAGAAGGAAAGCCAGGCTCCCTGCTTGAAAACGACTTCCGAGGGAAGTGTTCCAGGAAGGTTCACAGAGGCTGCTCTCTTCCTGTGGCCCAAGGGGGCCGGGCTACATCCTGAGCTGGCAGAAGAACCTGAAATTAACCACATGCTGCTGGTTTTGCAGGGTTAAGGACTGTACCAGGGCTCCAGAGCCACAGAGGCCGGCCAGCGACATGCGGTAGCATCAGATTCCTGCAAGCACCTCCTGAGTGGGCTGTGCATGAAGCTGTGAAGGCAGAGAAGTTACAGAATACTAGAGAGGCCAACATGTGGGCTATCCACCGAGGAAAGCTACAAGCACTGAGGGAAGCCAGCCAAAGAGAGAGATCACATTGCCACAGGCAATAGAACTGAAGGGCTGGGCCTGTGCCAGGCCGTCAGCCCAAACGATGCCGTCATAAGCCTCAGATGCTGGCCGTGGAACTGCGGAGTTTAGTGTTCACTCTGCTGGGTTTATTCATAACTTCCTTTGGTCCCATCTTCCCTTCCAACCCATCTGTTCCTCCCTTTAAGAATGGGAATGTTTGTTCTGTGCCACTGTGTGTTGGAAGCATGTAACTTGTCTTTTGATTTTGCAAGAGCTCACAGAGAAGAGTCCCAGGAGAGACTGTGGACTTTTACATAGTACTAAAACCTGAAGATTATGAAGACCTTTGAGGTTGGACTGAATACATTTTACATGAGGAGATGGCCATTAGCCTATTGGGGGCAGGGATGGAATGTTACGGTTTGAATGTGAAATATCTCCCATAGACTCATGGACTTAACATTGGGTCCTCAGTTGATGCTGTTTTGGAATTTGTAGATGTTGAAGTCTGTCTTGAGGATACGGGTCATTGGGGTGGGTCTTAAGTGTGTCTCCTGGCCACTCTTTCCTGTCCAGCCCCTGCTTCTTGGTCTGTAGGGATAAGAGGAGGGGAAGAGCCTTGCCCATGCCTTCCCTCCCATGGTACTGCCAGGGCTGAGCCTTGCCCACCTCGATCAGCACTTGCCTACAGCAGTGACAAAAAGAACTCTTTGTCTAACACAACATGGATGCCCGTTTTTCTTATCTTTGTTTTAAGAAATATACATTTTCTAGAGCTGGGAGTGGTGGTGCACCTTTTTAATCTCAGTACTCAGGGGCTGAAGTAGGAGGATTTCATAAGTTTGAGGCTATGGGCTACAGAGTAAGTCCCAAGTCAGCTTGGGTGAGAGTAAGACTGCTTTGAAAAAAATCAAGAAAGAAAGAGAGAGAGAGAGAGAAAGAAAAAAATCAAGAAAGAAAGAAAGAAAAAGAGAGAGAAAGGAAGGAAGGAAGGAAGAAAGGAAGGGAGGGAGGGAGGGAGGGAGAAAGAGAGGAAGGGAAAAGAAAAGAACTATATTTCCAAAAAAGTTTCATCTTAAAAATTTTTATTATTATCTTTGTGGGGGAGAGGGATGAGGAAAGCATGCACGGGCCAGGGCTTCTCGCTGCTGCTGAAAAAAAAAAATCCTCCAAACACACGTTCCTTTACGAAACTGTGATGTGGTCGTTTGAATGTATGTTCCCCATAGACTCAGCTGTTTGATTAGGCTTGTAACTTGACTCTCCAGCAGCCAGACTGGAGGAGGTGTCACTGGGGGTGGATTCCTGGGGTCCAGCCCTAAGGTATAAGAGGGAAGTCTGCACTCTGGGTGGGGGGTCCCTGCTGCTGATGGTGGTGGTGTGTGTGTTGGCGCTGGTGTTTTCCTTGCTCTAGTGAAGCTGACTACGACACGCGGGTACTAGGGAATGGAACCCAGACACCAGGCTTTGCAATAAGCGCCTTTAACCAATGAGCCATTGGCCCAAGATTTTGGGGGGTTGGTTTGGTTTTTCAAGATTGGGTCTCACTCTAGCCCAGACTGACCTGGAATTCACTATGTAGTCTCAGGCTGGCCTCAAACTCACAGCGATCCTCCTACCTCTGTCTCCCAAGTGCTGGGTTTAGAGGTGTGTGCCACCACACCCAGCCAAAAGTTTCATTTTTAAAGTTATTTATATGTCTCTTTTCTATGAAAATATTTCCTCTTGAAATTAACTCATAATGTAAGCCAGTATGTCTATGCAAATGCTTCACAATGCTTATGGAGGAAAAGAGTGGATGAGGATGTGTGTGTGATCTTTCAACAAGACACACACGCTGTTACAAGAAAATGTGCTTAACAGTGCATATACACACGTCTTTAATCCCAGCACTCGGGAGGCAGAGGTAGGAGGATCGCCGTGAGTTCAAGGCCACCCTGAGACTACATAGTGAATTCCAGGTCAGCCTGGACTAGAGCAAGACCCTACCTTGAAAAACAAAAACAAAAAAAAAAGAAAAATCAAAAAATAAAGTAAAAAACCTAACCCAGTCAGGCGTGGTGGCGCACGCCTTTAATCCCAGCACTCGGGAGGCAGAGGTAGGAGAATCACTGTGAGTTCAAGGCCACCCTGAGACTATGTAGTGAATTCCAGGTCAGTTTGGGCTAGAGTGAGACACTACCTCCAAAAACCAAAATAAAAATAAATAGGTAATAAAAAATAGTCCAACATGAGACTTTATATTTATTTATTTATTTATTTATTTATTTATTTTTGAGATAAGGTCTCGCTCTAGCCCAGGCTGACCTGGAATTCGCTATGTAGTCTCAGGGTGGCCTCAGACTCATCTTTCCGAGTGCTGGGATTAAAGGCATGAGCCACCACACCCAGCCCAAGACTTTATATTTAAATACTGGGCGTTATTTTTAAACACAGAAGTCTTGCTGGATATGCTATTAACTCCTCACTACATGTGTGGCTGTAGCCTGGAAATGCAATTTAGTTCTGTTCCCAAACCCATCTGTCCCGTCATACACTCGACCTCTAAATTTGTCCTATGTGAGGTAAAAGCATTTACAGAACATGGGCCATTCCCTGTTCAATTGTCGGTCCAAGCCTTTATTTCTGACCTTAAAATGCTCATTGAACAGAAGCATCAAGGGAGTAGATGCTGGAACTGGGCCCCAAAGCTGCATGGGTGGCAGATTCAAAAGACACCTGGGAAGCAGGAATTCCAGAATCAGACTACTCGGGCTACTTGATTTGTCCTGGGGTTTACAAGGATGGAAGAGGGAAAAGACGTAACCATGGAAATGTTCCTTCCCAAAACACAGATCTTAAACAAAACCCCAATGCCTAGAAACACGCCGTCCTGAGAACACACATCACCATGACAGAGTAGCTCACAAGAAACCCTCTCCAAAACAGAAAGTCCTATGAGACAGACTTTGCTTTTACTGAAGGCAAAATGCCTTTAGTTTATAAAATAAAACACTTGTCAGCTACTAGAGAAATGAGATACATGTCCCAGCACTCAGGAGGCAGAGGGAAGAGGACTGCTGTGAATTCCAGGCCAGCCTAGGACTACAGAGTGAATTCCAGGTCAGCCTAGGTGTCATGGTTTGATCCAGGTGTCCCCCACAAACAAATGAATGTGTTCTGGTAGTCGATCCTCAGCTGATGGCAATTTGGGAATTAGAACCTCACTAGAGCTGTGTTGTTGGGGCAGGCTTATGGGGGTTATAAGCCAGCTTCCCCTCGCCAGTATTTGGCACACCTTCCTGCCGCTGTTTGCAGTGCTGTGGCATAGGTGATGTCCACCCCTCTGCTCATGCCATCGTTTCCCCTGCCAGGATGGAGTCTCCCCTTGAGTCCGTAAGCCTAATAAACCCATTCCTCCACAAGCTGCTTTTCCTTGGGTTCTTTCTGCACAGCAACTAGAAAGCTGACCACAACAGTTTTGGTACCAGGATGTGGGGTCATCTGTTGCTGCTAGAACCCTGATCTTGTGGCTTTGGGCTTTTGGAAGCGATCTACAGGAGGAATGTGGATGGATTGGAAACCTTGTCCTGAGAGAGACCTTGCAGTGCTGTGACAATGGACTGTGAGGTTTGGCTTATGAGAGTGAGAAAGAACTTGGTCAGGACTGTGCCAGAGGCAGTTTGTGTGAGAGGCTTGCTGCGTTCTGCCTGCCTGTGTCCTGAGAACCTGTGCAGGGTTGCTTGATGTAAAGATGGACTGGTGTGAGCAGATGGAGATGGCACAGAAAGAAAGATCTTTGGGTTGAAACTGCTGCCTGTTCACCTGCAATTGTTTCAGAGATGACAACCATTGAGATTCAGCCAGCTGGTCTGCATTGGAACAACAGGAAGAATGTGGACTCTTTGAAGTAAGGGGCCTGAACTGAATGAATGCTTTGATCCCCCCTGGATTAACAAGTTGGTAGCCCACCTAGTTCTGTGGAATGTAGATTGGTTAGAAAGAGAGGGTCATTGGATTTGCAACACAGTTTTGTTTTTGAAAAATGGCCATCGGTGTGTGAAGCAGGTGTGCTAGGTTGCCTGCATGGAGCTCGATGGAGCCATGAGGATGAACTGTGGGTTGCAATGGAGACCCAAAGAATTCCAGGACTATGGATGGGTGCCAAGGCGAGCTGCCAGCACCGGATGACATTTTCCCAGACTGTGAGTAGCCGAGCTGGAGGGGCGGAATTGAATCTCCAAGAGACTTGTGTTATTGGTTAGAATCATTGAACTTGGAGTTAGAGATTGATGGTGCCCTGTTTGTTTTAAATCTTGTATTGTATTGGTCAATCAGTTTTTGCTGTGCCTCATGTTTTGCATTGTGAATGTTCTGTGCCATTACGGGTTTAGTTTTGGTATTATGGCTCAATTGAAAGCTGTGGGGACTTAAGAGTTGAGTTGAACACATTGTATTTACATCATGTATGATTATTAGTTTGTGGGGGCCAGGGACGGACTGTCATGGTTTGATCCAGGTGTCCCCCACAAACAAATGAATGTGTTCTGATAGATGGATCCTCAGCTGATGGCAGTTCGGGAATTAGAACCTCACTAGAGCTGTATTGTTGGGGGTGGGTTTATGGGGGTTATAAGCCAGCTTCCCCTTGCCAGTGTTTGGCACACCTTCCTGCCGCTGTTTGCAGTGCTGTGGCAGAGGTGATGTCCAGCCCTCTGCTCATGCCATCGTTTTCCCTGCCAGGGTGGAGTCTCCCCTCGAGTCCGTAAGCCTAATAAACCCATTCTTCCACAAGCCACTTTTGTTTGGGTTCTTTCTGCACAGCAATTAGGAAGCTGATCACAACACTGGGCTAGAGTGAGACCTTATCTCAAAAACCAAACAGAATAATAATAATAATAATACTCCTGGCTGCCAGTTCTCTATTGTACTTTCACCTTTCTTCCTGTAGCTACGCGTGAAACAGAGCAAGAAGGCTCTTGCCAGACCTTAGACTTCCAGCTACGAGAGTAAAATTACCCAGTCTGTGGTATTTGTGTGTGTATTCGTACGTGTGTGTGTGTGTGTGTGTGTGTGTACATGATAAGCATGTGGATATGCAGGTGTGCTTACAGGCACACGGAGCCTAGGGAACACTGAGTATCTACCCTGTACTGCTGCTTATCTGCATTCATCTTTAAACACAGGCTGACTAGAATAAGATAGGTTGGCTCTAATGAAATAGCCGTCTTAAGGCCACGCCTGCAGTTTCCCCTCCATCTTGGGAGTTAAGTTCAAGGTGGACACAATGTAGATAGGGCTGATGATTAAAACTAATCAAGACTCAGAATGTAGGGATCCTGCTAGAGACACCGTGATGACCACTATGGTGCCAAGTCATGCTGACTCTGTACCCGGGCCTTCCTACTCACTGTTAGATTTCTTCCTTGGTGGGAAACAGCATATGTTACTACATAGGAATGATTGATGGGTTTTGCCTTTAAAACATGCTGGAGATTGTGCTCGGGACACTTCTTACGAAAAGCCTAGTCAGGAGGCACAGTTCTTTTTTTATTAAAGCCTCTCCTTTTTAACTATATTGGGTGTGTCATGCCTCGGTTTACCCATATTTCCTTGAGACTATATCACCCTCTGAACGTGGAGCTGTGGGGTTTGGTTTTTGCAAACCACGGTGACTCTCTGGATCTTCCCATAGGTCTGAGGTTTCAACTGTGTGCCTGCATGTGTGAGTGTGAGTGTGTGTGTGTGTGTGTCCACATCCAGCTGTTTGCATGGTGATTTGGTGGCACAGTCTCAGACCGAGAAGGCAAGCTTGCAGCAAGTGCTCTTTACCAAGTGAGCCAGCTCCCAGCCCTTCTGTGGTGTTCTGTTATCAAAGCACAGAACAGAGCCCACTTCAAGGAAGGACTTGCTAAGGGCTCAGCGTATGCTCAGGGGGTTCCATCCCCAACACAAAGAAAAAAAAAGGAAAGAAGAAAGGAAGGAAATAAAGAAGGGAGGGGAGGAGGGAGGGAGGAAAGGAAAAAGAAGAGAAAAGCAGAGAAGAGATGAGGAGAGAGGAGAAAAAGGACTTGCTTCCAGCTACAGGGAGAAAGTTCAGATGTCAGACTTTGATGTCTGCCTACCTTGGAGGCCACTGTGCTCAGGGCACACCACATGGGATAACAGAGCAAGGAGGGAGCAGCACACATGGCCACCTGGTCCAGGGACAGGACAACAGAAACCCTACTGGGCGTCATGCAGGGCTCCTCTCGCACCTCACTTCCTTTTTCTTTTAAGTACTGATCCCTAAAACCAATCTTTTTTTTTTTTCTTTTCAAGGCAGGGTCTCATTCTAGCCCAAGCTGACCTAGAACTCACTCTGTGCCAACTCCCAGGCTGGCCTTGAACTCACAGAGATCCTACCTCTGCCTTCCAAGGGCTGGGATTAAAGGTGTGCAACACCACACCCAGGTGTTTTTGATATAGTCTTCCTATGGAGCCCAGGATGGCCTTGAACTTGGTCTTATTGCCTCCACCTCAAGTGCTGAGGATACAGACATGGACCACAACATCCAGCTTCCTATCTTTAAAAAAAAATATTTTATTTATTTTTTTGCAAGCAGATATATGTATGTATGTGGAGAGAGAGAGAGAAAGAGAGCGAATATAGACGCACCAGGGCCTCTAGCCACTGCAAACAATTCCTGGTGCATACGCTGCTTTGTACATCTGGCTTTACTTGGGTACTGGGGAACTGAACCTGGTCATCAGGCTTCAGGTATCTCCCACATAAACTTGTATTCTGAATACTCCATCCCCAGATGATGGCAGATTTGGAACTGGAACCTTGCTGGAGCTGTGTTGTTGGGGTGGGTTTATGGTGGTTATAGCCAGTGTTTGGCACACCTTCCTGCTGTTGTTTGCAGTGCTGTGGAGGAGGTGATGTCCACCCTCTGTTCATGCCATCATGTTCCCTGCCATCATGGAGTGCTTCCCCTCAAGTTCATAAACCAAACTAAACCCTTTCCTCTATAAGCTGCTTCTGGTTGGGCTCTTTCTGTCAGCAACGAGAAAGCTGGCTGCCACAGTGACTATGTGTGAATCCAGTGCTAACCGAGAATAATGACCCATTTTGCCTTTACTGGGTCCCAGGTGGAATTTCAAGTGCATAGTGAGTGCCATACTGGCAGCTGAGCACGCAAATGCAATCCTTCCAGGCTACAGTCAGTAAATCATGCCCCCAGGTTCACACTGGATCCAATGTTTAATCACAAGGCTGTCTCTGATACCTCTGTACTTGGGAGACCATCTGCTCTGTGTATCTGACCACATAAGACAACCTAGCAATGAAGTGAAACTAGCCTTACCTCATGCTTCCTCCCTTACTAACTCTTAGACCTTTCTATCCATGGGCTGCTGAGTCCAGAATAAAATCGTCCCTGTCCTTTGCTGCCTCCTGGTGGTAGACAGATACACACGCCCCAGCCAACAACTGCAGCCTCTCGACACAACAAACTCAGGTGATCTGAGAATTTCATTTCTGGACATTGAGGCCAGATTTGAATTGAGAGTCGAAATAACTTTTTGGGTTGAAGCTTGACAATTTGGAACCCATTTTGGTAGGACTGTGACAAAGTGCCCGTTGCCACCACCTAGGACATCTCCTAGGCTTGGGGGGGAGTGTTGGGAAGAAGCCAGAGAGTTAGGAGGGAGTGTCCCCACACTTGTAGCTTTCGGGGTGTTTGTGGACCAGCAAAACTGAGGGACTCCCAGAGTCCTCTGAGGTCCACAAACAGAAGTGTGAGAGACTCAGAGTCTCTGAGACTTGTGTCGGGGTGCCACCACCACAAGCCTTGAAGGGTTACCTTGTCCTGAAGGCTGGAGATTGTGACGTGGATGCGAGAAGTCATAGGGTGAGTGGCTTCCATGTCTGGGGTTCAGAGTCCAGGAGAAGACAAGAATGAGAGAGAAGAGAGGGAGAGCTGAGAGGAGGGAGAAGGTGAGGAGGGTGCTCATGGCTATGAATGCCCCAGCAGGGCAGCCATCCCGGGTTTCGACACCATTAATGTAAGGAAATTGAGGCAAGAGATACACTGGACTCAGAGCGCTCAGACAGGGAGTGCTTTATTCAGCAACGAGTAGAGTGGACAGACTTCTCTGGAGTCTGAAGTCATGTCCCCCATAGAAAGCTTTTAGGAGGGTATTTAAAGGAATTTTGGTGTGACAGACTTCACAGATAAAGTTTTTCCTAGGTATTGGGCTCCTTAGGACTGTCTATGGAGAGACAATAGGTGGCTATATAAATGTTGATTGGGCTGGGGGCAGAGCTCTTTTCAAAAGGGGCTTATCAGAGATAGGATCCTTCTGATAAGTAAAACTTTCTCCCAGATGCTTTGAGGTGTTATCCTGGGCAGATCCTGTATAAAAACATTTTCCCAGGCTCAGGGAGAGCTGCATTTCCCTTCACACACCTTTAACTCTAGCAGAGGTAGGAGGCAGAGGTAGGAGGATTGCTGTGAGCCCAAGGCCAGCCTGTGGCTCCAGAGTGAGATCATCAGCCTGGGCTAGAGTGAGACCTGCCTCGAGAAAAGTAAATAAATAAACAAATATGGCTGAGGAGGCCCTGGGCTCTAGGGGAGAAACCACTGTTGTTTTTGTAAATGGATGAATTGTGAAACTGTCTTTTAAATATTCATCTTTATATCCACATATTGGTTCTGCCCTCAACCCGTGTCAGAACTCTCCCCTGGCAGTGGGAGAGGTATAACAGACTCGTCATTGATCTAAGTGCTGAAAATAAGTGACTGGTGAGTGCTCGCCCTTCCATAGGACATGTATATCATCCCCTCCAGGGCTTGGGGAGCATCCAGGAAGAAGGAAAGGAAAGAATGTAAGAGCTGGAAGGAAGGGAGGAGTGCTGTGGAACTCTGTCATCTGAATATGCCCACTGCACTCAAGCTCACTGGCATAGGACCTGTCATGGTGGGAAGAAGTTATACAATGGGACTGAGGGGGTGAGAGGGTAATGTGGGTACATATGAACACTACATATATATATGCATGTATGTGTGTGTCAAAAAAAAAAAAAAGCAATGACTTACACCTTTAGTCCTAGCATTCCAGAGGCAGAGGTAGGAGGATCACTGTGAGTTTGCGGCCACCCTGAGACTACATAGTGAATTCCAGGTCATTCTGGGATAGAGCGAGACCCTACCTCAAAAAACAAAAATAAATAAAAGAAACCAATAATTTTAAAAGTAGTGCTCGGTGGTTAACGGCGCTTCCTTGCAAAGCCTGAGGTCCCAGGTTGGATTCCCTAGTACGCAAATAAAGCCACATGCATTTGATGGCCTATGCCTCTGGAGTTCATTTGCAGTGGCAGGAAGCCCTGAAGCATTCACATTCACTCTACCTCTTTTTCTCTGTCTTATTTTAAAAAATTAAAACAAGGGAAGTCAGTGTCTGTCTTACACAGGTGCCACTAAGTACAACACAAGCTAAACTCAACAGGGAGGGGCTGGACACTCAGGACACCCACTTCTGGCTCATTTTTTCAAAATAAACAAAGCCTACCTAAAAAATAGTGAGGGGTGAGTTGCAATTACCACCAACAGAGGAGGAGGTAGAAATGGGGACATTTTGAGATTATTAACCACACTGACAACATTGTAAGGAGGCTTTTTCAAGTGGTCTTGAGAGGGTCAGAGTTTAGGGACTTAGGTCAGTAAGAGGGTGCTTGCTTACCTAGTATATTTGCTGGATCCCATCCACATGTATGGAGACCAGAGAGCTGGTGGAGCCCAGGAATGGAGGTGACTGAATGTGGCTGGCACAGGAAGGCAGCCGGGCTCCAGCTGTCCAAGCACAGACACCACCCTGACTCCCACCCAGGCGATGCAGGCCCCTCTGCCTGAAGGTAGTGGACGTCTCTTCAGCCCAGCCCTTCTTCTGTCTCCTCTTGGGGACAGCCTCCGCTGCATTAGCGAGGCTCCTGGCTTCCAGGAAGGCTCCCCAATTCCTCTTCCTCTGTGGGTGAGAAGTGTGAACAGGATGTCATCTGGGGCTAAGGAAAGCTTTGGCACAGTAGCTTTGACAACTTTGGAGCAGAACCATACTGTGACAGCAGGTCTATGTCAATGGTAAAGGAGCTAATGCCTCTCCTGGCACCTGCCCCCACCCAGACGGAAGTGGGAAGGATCGCAGACCCAGCACTACCGCAGTGATCTTGGGAGAAGCTGGATTCCACAGGAAGTGGGTTAGTGTGCTGGTTTGAATCAATGTCACTACAGACTAAGGTGTTTCTGATTTAGATTGAGTTTGAACTTGAACTCCAGTGGGCAGAACCCTGCTTGGGGACAAGGTGTGTCACGGGGAGCAGGTCTTGTAGTCCAGCCCTGAGGTGTGTTCAGAGGCAGCTGGAGCTCTGGCTGTTCGTGTTTGTGGGCTGTTTGACGGTGTCTCTCTGCTCTGATCTATGAAGCGAGCCAGCTTCCTCCACCATCCATGGTGCTTCCCTGGAAT
>PVHP010028095.1:0-23128 GCA_004024765.1 Zapus hudsonius | reverse complement strand
GTGTGTGTGTGTTTATAAGTGAGTGTGGGCACACATGTGCTGTGGGGCCTGTGTGGAGGCCAGAGGACAACTTCAGATTTTATCTGAAATATTATCTTTCACCTTGTTTTTTTTAAATTTGATATACTATTTTATTTTTAAGTTATTAATATGGAAAGTGTATTATGCAACATTACAGATTCAAAGCCTAATAAAATATAGTCCACTACCCAGCCCATAAGAAAGACCATAAATGAGATCGACTTAACAGTAAGTGTAGCATAAGCACTCACAATAGTCCCTCGTTTGGACTTTAAAGGAACAGTCAGAAGGTTCTTTATTTCCATGAATGCTTGAAGAAGCATTTGTTCCTCACTGTTCACCACTGCATTTGACAGGCTGGCTGGGCCCAGAAGTTTCTGAGATCATCCTGTCTCAGCCTCCCTTCTAATCGTAGACACATATGCTTCAGCATCCAGTTTTGAATTCTTAGTCTAAGGGTAATCTAAGAGCTGGACGTGGTGGCTCGTGCCTAGAATATTAGAGTTTAGGAGGCTGAGACAGAAAGTTTGCCATGGGTCAGAGGACTGCTGGGACTTTACAGTGTGTTCTACCCCAGGCTGGGCTATAAGGCAAGACCCCGCCTCAAAAATTTAAAATAAAATAAAATAAAATGATACATTAAAAGATTTAACAACTCACTTCAAATTGTTATTAGTAAATGGCAGAGTTGGAATCCAACCCTGTTTCTCTGACGTGGAATCAATCCCCTCTGCTCAGGTCCTACATCCTGGCAGCCAAAGCAGATATGAACCTCCAACTGGTTTTGGAGAAAACCTTGACAGTGCAAGTCTTAGAACCACACAGGGGTGATTCCAAGTTTAGGCATCTGACAAGAACCAGTTAGAGATACATCCTGATCACTCAGCTCATCACTCTACCTTGTCCAACCCAGAGTTACAAAGGAATCTTTACATAATGGAAGAGCTTCCTGTCTGGTAACACGTGTCTGCCTGAATCCTATGTATTTGCGGAGAATGTGACACTAAGCACAGGCCAAGGAACGGGATCTTTCCATTGTATCCAGTGAATGATCTGAGGGGAATGTGTTAAGAATCCCAAAAGACTGAGAAGCTTCCTGTCTGAATGAGGAGCAAGTGGGCTGTCAGGGCTCTGTTTGTTGCTCCACCTCATGTCTCCTCTCACTGATGTCACAGCTGAGAAATAATGAGCAGAATCAGTAATATCCCAAAGAATATCTAAGAGCTGGTATGACTGTAACACCTTACAGAAGAAGGCAAGAGTACCCAAAACATTAACCTAGGGAGTGCTGAGTAATGCTTCCCAAACAGGGACAGGATTTTCCAGCACTTTGCAAGGGGATGTAATGTAGACTTTGTCTGGATAAATAATCATAATGAGGACAGGGAGTCTTTTCATTGTGCTGAATACTGAAGGTCACACTCCAGCGATTACAGAAATACAACCTGTTTTCCTGGTTGCTATGAGAAGCCCTGATGAGATGATTTTGCTTCTCAAAGCCAAGGCTCTAACTGCCTTTTAACAATGACTTCTGGGGGGGGGGGCATGGCAATGGAAGACAGAGATCTGTCTCTCTTTGTATCTAAAAAATGTTATTTGAAGTAATTACAATGGCAATGACTAAGAGTGGATATCTAAGAGATGTTCCCTGTTGTCTTCACTGTTTTCCCTTCTGTATTATTGTGTCAGTTTGGGCAAGAAAAGAAACCATATAATTTTACATCTTAGAAACTTTGTGTCTTCCCCTACAGGTTAAATCTTTAAGACATCAGGTGAAGGAATATACCACTGATGCTTTAAAAAACTCTGTCCCATAATATTGAGATTTTTTGAAGTGTTTTAAATATATTTATAATAAAAACTGTCTCCTGCTATGGTAGCAATTTTGAATTTTAACCTTGAAGTTTCTTCAGATAAACTTGTTTTAAAATCCCTCTCTCTATATGCATCAAATATTTATCAAATGCCTGAAAAATTCAAGTCATTATTCTATGATGTCTCAGGATATATATATATATATATATATATATATATATATATATATATATGATGCAGATATCTTTAAACTCAAATAGAACTTACTGTCAGACAACAAAGGTGAAATAAACAAACAAAAACTACAGAATTAAACAGCCTAAGTGAAGTGTAGAAACTAAATACCTAAGAGAATTTTAGAGTTTCATTTGGCTTTGTAATTTTTAAGTGACCTTATAAACCTTGACTGTAGCCAAGGTGGTGACACGAGGTGAGGGAAGCCTCTTTGTTTTTAAAGGTTCTAGACTGGAAATGTCTTGGCATTACAGAGCTAGGAGGGTCCTCTAGGCCGAATGATAATGAGATGGAAGGAATCAGAAAACTGTTTACAATGAACCACCTTGACCAGTTATACTCAGTGTCACCATTGTCCTTTACCAAAACACCAAATGTCCACTCAACATGAAAAAAAATTTTCTCTTCATAGGTTTGCTTTGTGGATTACATGATATGAAGAATATTTTAGCTGCAAAAATTTTAGAAAGAATAAAACTTGAATTGCCTAAGTGAGATGCTAAAGTAAAATGAATCACATAGATATTTAGAAATTTATTTATTCATTTATTAATTCATTGTTTGTTCCATCACTCCACATCCATGAACTAAGTTCTAATTCACTGTCTTTGAAAAAGGTGCCTATTTTGTGCTTTGATAACCTTTGAGTTGTTATTAACATTGTTTTCTGTGTCTATTTCTGGGATAAAAAATTCACTTGAATATAAAATTATTAAAATAAGCAAAGGGATAAAGAAAGTTGGCAAAAAAGACTACTAACTCGCATTTTATGAACTACACAACTGGTCTTTAAACCAAGAGTTGAAGTTGTGTTTTCAATTTTCAATACTGAAACACATAGAATAATAATAGGGTCTGAATGTGACTTCATCAAAATTAATACTAACTTGGAGATCCAGGGTGGTGTAACTTGTCTATGAAAAAAGCCTCATGTTCAAATTTCATTTACAAATGAAAACCACCTGTTGATCCACTGGGACCTAAGCAAGTATCACCTTAAATTTGTAGATGGATTTGAATTTAGGCCATTGAGATGGAGATATTATCCTGGATTATTTGAGACAGCAAATCCATTCCCCTATATCCTAAAGCACAGCTTTTTCTATTAGAAATGGGATGACAAGAAAGGAGGATGAGATCTATGGCATGAGAATAAGGCCTACTATTGTGGGATCTACCGATTGAGGAAGAGGACCATGAAGCAAGTAGGTGAACACTGAAAAGCTCAATGAAAACATATAAAGATTGAGTATTCCTTCTGAGCTGGTATAAAGGGATACAGTTGCTGACATCTTGATTTCAGCTCAGTGATACCCAGGGGACTTCTGGCCTATGGAACCGCATGATAAAAAAGGCTCTCTGAACTGAGGTTATCTCAAGGTATTTTCCAGATCCATTCATTTTCTTGAAAATTTCACAATTCCATTGTTTTCCTTCCCAGCCAAATAAATCTCAATTGTGTCCATGTACCATATCTTCATTATCTGTTCGTCAGTTGAAGGGCAGCTGGGCTGATTGTATTTCCTTATTATTGTGAAGACAGTCCTTAGGGTACATGCCCAGGAGTGATACAGCTGAGTCATCAGACCTGCACAATATGCCCATCAACACTTCAACATAAATAATGAAGAAGTGGAGAGAGAGCAATGAAAATAGATGAGTGACTAGTTAGAAAGAAGAAGGGATTCTCTGGAATAAGTGTGCAGGGCTGGGCAAGGGGATTGTGATCAAATTATAGAATGTCCATGTATGGAAATTCTTAACTTAAAAAGCTCTACAATATGTCTCCTTGGCTACATCACCTTTGTGGTAATGAATTTGCAACAGCAAGAGGATGCGGCAGCCCAAGCTATGGGAGAAGTGAGATGGTCCCGTTAGCAGCCGAGATCATACTGGCAATAGAGGTAGAGGCACTGAGGGGTGAGTTAGCGAAGAATCCCCTCCATTCTAGCATTTATTACTGGCATGAGCTGCTTCCACTCTGTGTTGTTTCCCCCATCCTCACCTCCTGGCCTGGCTAACCCTTACTCGTCTGTCATATTCTAGTTGAAATGTCACCAAGTCTCATCCAAGTGACATTTACCTCCAGCATTCAGTGGCATTCAATATGGTTCCACAGGCTTCACAAGAGCCTTTGCACTCAAGTGAACACTACAGGAAAATTATTATTTCCCTACCTGTCTTCCTGTGTTAATTAGATAATGCTGATTATAGAGATAACCCAAAATTTCATATTTTAATGCAATAAAGATTGATTTCTCATTCATGTAACAGTCTTCTCAAAGGCAAAACTGAGTCTGGGGCATACTCAATTAACCATGGCTATTTATTCATAAAGTTGGGTAAAAGAATCCATCTGTTACCATGATCATTTTGGCTGAGATTCAATGACATTTGAGAAGAAAGTTTGCAATAGCACATAGAAGCAACATAGACCATGTCTGATTGGTCAATATTTTAATAAAGTGGTTTTTGGATGAGAGAGACTCTCTTATTGGTCTCCAGATACAGTGGCAGGCTTTCAGTGCCTTCAGGGGCCAAGCAAGCAGTTTGTGGACATTTCAGATGAGAAAGGCTTGTTTAGTTTTGGTCCTAGAGGGACTTTCATGGCTGGTCATTTCTCATAACAAATGGAGATGCAGAGGATACCTGTGATAAAATTGTCATTATGACCCTTGCAGGGACTTTGTCAGCCTAAGAACAGTGATTGATTGAGTGGCTGTCTTCCATTGGATGCCCCAGAGACCCAAGATCCCTCATTTATGACTCTATAGTCCTCCTCAAAGTTCAGGCAAATACAGAAAGAAACAGCACTGTACTTCTTAGAAACCAAACTGCTACTAGATTATGAGTTTAGTAGAAGGGGTACTGTATATTTCTCATAAAAGCAACAAAACAGTGCCACACACTGAGGCTGCTAAAGAAAAATGATTAATCAAACCAATGAATTTTCAAATGGGTCTATCATCTAAAAGTTCAAATTCACTAAATTTGCTTCTTAATTCTAAATATTTGTTCAAGCTGTGATTTACAATGACATGAAAACTGGAAATTATTATTCTTAAAGCTAATCCTGAATATCTCACAATCTACAAAAAAAAAACAGAAAGTCTAAAAAGAAACACAGCAAATGTCAAATATCAATAAAACAACAAAGATCACATTTTGGATAGTAAAAATCTACACTGTATAGTAAAATGCAAGTTCCCAAAGACATTTGCCAAAATACCTAACACTTTACAAAGGCAACTACAAGGGTCATAGATTTGATCTCAATAATTGGGTAGCAATCTATTTTTATGTTGAATTTTGAGATAATTTTTGAGGCAGCAAGATCAGTCTTAATCACTCCTGTCACTTGACTATGCATTGTTTCTAAAATAAAATTGTCAAAAAAATAAAGTCTGCAATAAATATCACCACATCATCTAGTGAAAAATATAACAACTAGCATTCCAATTAGTGTAGAGGTATTCGAGAATGAATTACCCTCAGCTTTCAGGTTTTCATGAATAATTCAAATTTTGCTGTCAGCAGACCTAATTAGTAATTATCCAAACTATTTCTAAATTATCTGGTTTGAAACTACCTGCGTTGCAACTCGATTTATTTCCTGATATAATTATTAACCCCATCCATGTTGGTCTCTTCTTTTTCTGTTTCTGGTAATGGAACAGGCTCCTTCTGACCCCAGACTGTGTAGATTAACGTCGTACTATTAATCAGCCCCTCTCGTGGTAAGACCTGGCAGCTTGTACCACACGTGGGGATATTTTTAAAGGTGTTGAAATACCTGCCCTACATTCTACTTGTTTAACTATATAAACTAACCACAGAAAGAGAGAGATATTTACAAGGAAAGCATGTGCTCTGGAGAACACATATGACAGAGAGGTAGTTAGGCAAGAAAACTCAAAGTTAGATATTTAAGAGATCATAAAGATCCCACCCACAGGCTGGAAACTCTTCTCAGTGAAAATTATGAAAGATATTAAATTCAGAAACAAAAGGGAAAATAAAGCTTGCATATAATACTGGATCATAATACTATAAATTATGTTTACTTTGAATTTTATATAATAATCTATGTCATGCTGTATATTCCTAAAGAGAATTATTTGTGTCTAAAAATAACATCTTCTCAAAAAACTCACAAAATAAAATAACATTCCTAGCAAAATCTGAAACTTAAAAATTGCTAACAAGACTTGGGATAAAATAAAACAAAGTTGTAATACAAAGCATAATTCACAAATGGTTCCCTGCATCGTAAATTCTGGATCAAAGCGTGAGCTGATGGTATACACAGTCTCTGATTTTATTCTATTTGTTCCTAGAAAGAATTCAACTGAAATAATGTGACCTTTCTCTTTTTTGTTTGTTTGGTTTTTGAGGTAGAGTCTCACTCTATCCCAGGCAAACCTGGAACTCACTATGTAGTCTCAGGCTGGCCTCAAGCTCACTGCGATCCTCCTACCTGGGCCTCCCCAGTGCTGGGATTAAAGGTGTGTGACACCATGCCCTCTTCCCTTTCTCTTCTTAAATACTATTTTTCTACTGAGAAGCTTTTAGGAATTATAATACTCAATGCAATTCTTTCAAAACTGTCAGGAGAATTTCATTTTAAACTGAAGAAGAATACAAAATTTTATTTTGCTATTTTCCTGCAACAATGACTTTGTCTAGTATTGACATTAATAGCCTTCTCCATGTCCATACCTATTCAAGAATATATAAAAACTCTATTTCCTTGTTCATTTTTCTCTTCTCCAGTTTTTACTGACAGCCGTGAAGAACAAAGGACTTGATAGGCTTGAGGTCATGTCTTGAGTCTGCCAGCTCAACCTCCTCCCTCTGCGGTGTTTTCTCCGTTTTGTTCTTTCCCTTGGATGTATTTATAGAAAGTTTTCTTATTTCCTTTGAGTCCCCTAGCTACGTGATTTCATTTTGCTTTCTTGCCTCTCTTATTGTGTGCCTCCATTCCTTGATGACTAGCTTATATCTTTTCCTCTCTTTTCCATTTCCTATACAATTCTATTTTGTATTTCGGCGCTTAGAGAACTCACCCTCACCCACAGATATTTTTTTAATCTCCCCAGTATTTTTAGCCTGTATTGGAATAGCTGTTAAGCTGCCCATGCTGAGCTCATCCTGAAACTCATTTCTTCCTCCTTTCACCTGCCCCTAACCGTCTGCTGCTGACATGATTATTGTGCAAAGTATAGGAAACCCTCTTCCAGTTTGCCACTAGGTATCACATCAGAGATGTTGACCAGGCATTTAAAAACTCTGAAGGGCTTATGGGTCTGAAAACAAAATGAAACACTTTAAACAGACGCTAACACTCTGGTTTCTTTTCAGATCTTACCAATCTTTCTCCTTTTAAACAAACTCTATGATATCCAACAAGTAAGTGTATAGGTGACCTAGTGGTTGACTTAGACATTGTTCTGAGCTTACCCAGATAGACCACATCTCCTTGAGTTGGGAAAGTAGAGTCCAGAATACCACTGCTATGGCCTAAATTTGGAATTTTTTATGAAATTGAGTTATGGTTATCAAGAGGGTAGCTTTGTTTGGGGAGATTATGGAACATTGAGACTTGGGGTCCTGCTGGCCAATGTAAGCCAGTGGAGATGAGCCTTTGAAGGTCACACTGACCTCCGGTTCCAAGTCCCTGCTCTGCTTGCTGGTGGACTATAATGTGTGGACCGTAATGTGTGGACCAGCTGTCGCCATGGGGCTGCTTGGTTTGAAATAGCTGGCATTTTAGTATCTGATTATCAGCCAACAATAACAATGCTCGCTTGTACCTCTGATCTTTGAAAAGCAATGAGTCAGTTAAATGACTGATGAACATATACAATTCGTCGGAATAGCTAAGTTTATGGTTGGCTTTTGATTTTGTTTTGTTTTTTATTTTGGTTTGTTTTTACTTGAGAAAAAGTCTGTTCATGTAGTCCATGCTGGTCTTAAACTGAAGACATAGCCAAAGCTACCTTCAAACTCATAATCCTCCTGCCTCAGGCTCTCAAGTGCTGGAATATACAAACATACATATACCATCACACTCCGCTTCTGGATAACTGTTTCAGCAATAGCAGATTACTGTGTTCTTAGATTTAGGGACTAGACTATAGAAATTCCAATGATCTTGGGTCTTTCCTAGGAATACTTTTCAATTAACCACAAAAGGCCTGTTTTGTGCAAGGCTTTGCACAAACATCTAAATATACATGTCTTTATATATTTAAAGTCTTTATTTTCTTTCCATTCTTTTGCACATATCACCACAAGCCTCTGAATAGATAAAAAGCAAATGATTAACTATAAAATCCAACAGTCTCTCAAAGTGATAGAAAAAAATCAACTTTTGGAGCCAGGAAACCAGACTTGCTAAAGGATTAGCCCCTCAACCATCCCCAGTAAAGAGCAGTGTGTTCTCCATCCACGTCTTTAAATAAATAAACTGTAAACTTTGTCCTGAGTAAAGTGAAAAGGACAACTTTTTGTACCATGAAGAAAGGGTAAGAATAAAATACCATCAACATTAGATGGATTTTTTTCTTTTTTATGGATTTTACATTTTAAACACATATGTCATGACATTTTAATGTAGCGATTCTGAAATGGAGAGAACGCACATTGATTTTGTGCCCCAAAGAAAAATAAACAATAGCGCTTTCAAGAAAGGTTTCGGCCTGAGATTTACTTGAACCATAGAAAGGACATTTATCCCCAAACTGAAAAATGTTCCTAATGGTCATACTTCTTTAATGATCCTTTCCTTCTAAATATTCTGATTTGCTCCAACGAGTGAGGTCACTCTGATGCCCAGGCCATAATACAATGTGTTGATGAAAAATTACTACAAGTCATATTTAAATATAAAACACACCAGGCCCAAAATGAATTACATCAAATGGAATCACTAAAGTTGGGTGGATAACCTTCTGGTACTTACCTATAACATCAATGATTTTCAGAAAAAAAATAGCATTGAGGTGCAAAAAACTTTAAATATCACATCCATACTTTTTTCTTCCTTGATATTCTATTCTTTTTCCTGCTTGATTTTGTTAGTATTTCTAAGGAGAAATGAAAGACAATATTTTTAGGATCAAATTAAATATTAAATTGTTTTTTAATCTGCATAGTCTACCTCTGATGCAGGTAGAAACCTACATTAATTTGTTAAATGATGACAG
The DNA here is from genome assembly GCA_004024765.1 of Zapus hudsonius. NCBI lineage: Eukaryota > Metazoa > Chordata > Mammalia > Rodentia > Dipodidae > Zapus > Zapus hudsonius. The sequence continues at coordinate 13,850 of PVHP010028095.1, read as the reverse complement.
ACAATATAAAGTTCATTTATTGCATGGTAATAAACATTACAAAGCTACAAGGAACTAGTTAACATCTCCTAGCTTCCAATATTGTTGCATGAATTTTCTTGTTGACAGGTGTGTTATCTCTAACCTAAAGGGCATAGAGAAATTAAAATGATATTTTTGTACATTTTTAAATAGAAAATACCCTTGTAATTTCATGAAAAGGCATTTGAATCTCATTAAAATATCTTTATCAGAGGTAGAATGCAAAGCTATTGTTTGGACAAAATAATTTTATAATGGTATGCTTTCCATAATTCATACTACAAAAATCCCCCTAGCCTCTATTATAGGTGGCCAGCTTTTGCAAAATGGGATTAAATATAAATTTACAGCATAAATACAAACTAAAAACTATCCATGAGGACTGGAGAGATGGCTCAGAGGTTAAGACACTTGCCTCCAGTGCCTAAGGCCCCGGGTTCCCACATAAGCCAGACCCACAAGGTGGTGGCCCTGGTGCTCTTTCTCTCTCTCTCATCTTTGTGCCAGAAAATGAATAAATAAAATATAAAAAAATTATCCATGAGTTTGCTTAGGAAGATGTGTAATTCAACTATCACTTTGATAATGGAAAACTCAAATCTACCATTGAGACTCACACCTCCCAGAATGGCAGTTAATGTTGGTGGGAGAGAGAGTCCTGTATCATAGTGTAGCCGCTAGCCAGCTGCTCATTACACAGTATAAACCTTCCCCCATGATCATACCAGCAGCCGGTGGTGTTTCAATGTAAACTATCCCCTATGTATTTGGAACACTTTGTCCCTTACTGGTGGCAATTCAGGGGATGGTGCTTTGCCAATGGAGGTATGTCACTGGGAAAGACCTGGAGGTTTATTAGTCCAGCTCACTGGTGTTTAAAGCTAGCTCAATGATAGGACTTCCTTGCTGCTGCCCTGCTTTCCCTACCAAACCTCCTCAGGCTGAGTACTAGGCTATCCATGACCCCCTGCCAAAAGGACTAATACAGACAGCCCACGGAGGAGGATATCCAACTGATCGGGGATGGGGGGGGGGGAAATTTGGTAATTGGGAATAACAACTCATTATTTGCCCACTAAATAATGTAACTCATTATGGACAATGAATATATATTTTTTAAAAAACTGCAAGCTGTCGTTCCATCTGGGCCCTAGCTAGGGATGGTTCATCTCTTGCCAGGGAATCTGCTTATCATTTCTGGTCTTGTTGATAGCATTAGGTTATCCTGGGTTCACAATGCCTTCTGAAAAAAGGAAAAATAAAATAAAATAAAAACAGATCCTCCAAAAACTACAGAGGAAGTGGTAAGATGAGCAACAGTGCTGCTTCCACAACGAGCCTGACAACCTGCACCACCAGGATGATGGAGAAAGACACTGAGGACACTCAAAATGTCCCAAAGAAGAAATCCAGAAGCTGCTAAAAGCTCAACACAACTTCAACTCACCCACAATGGCTCAGGGAACTTTTCAAAAGGGGGGGTTTCAGAAAGATTGTAAAAGCCATGGTAGGGGGAATACCCAGAGGCATTGACCCCACCCCATGACCCACTGCTGCTCACACAACTCCTAACCCTCAACCCCATGGAGCACACGGGCAATCCCATGGAGGGGGGCCCTCAGTGGAAGGGGGCAGGGAGGAGGGAAATGGTGGTACCAACACGTGACTTGTTCATACAGTTTCTACTCAATATTAATAATAACAATAACTATAAACTGAAATAAACCTTTTCCTCCCATTAGCTGCTTCTGGTCGGGTGTTTTGTGCCAACAAAAAGAAGGTAACTGTACCATAGCTCTAATTTAACTCATCAAGTTTAAAAAGGCTTGAAAGGAAGACGGAGATGAATGGAGAGGCTGGAGGGTGTTAGTGGAGGGGGTACGAGAGAGGGCAGCTGGGGCGTAAGATCAAAATACATGATAGACTTTATAAAACTCAACAATGGGAGACTAATTAAAGAAGAAAAACATTGAAAATGATGAAAGAATTCTTCATTCACTTCTTTATTTTTCCCTCAATAGAACATACTTGGAGTGGGGCTGGAGAGATGGTTCAATGGTAAGGCACTTGCCTACAAAGCCCATGACCTAGGTTGGCTCCCCAGGACCGATGTAAAGCCACATACACAAAGTGACTCAGGCATCTGGAGTTGGTTTGCAGCTGCTGGAGGCCCTGGCACACCCATTCTCTCTCTCTTTCTCTCTCTCTCTCTCTTTCTCTCTCTCTCTCTCTCTCTCTCGCTCGCTCGCTCGCTTGCTTTCTCTCACTCTCTTTCCCCCTCTCCTTGCAAATAAATATTTTTTTAAAAGAACATATGTAGAGATCCTTGCAAAGAACCCTAAGCTAGGGGCTGGGAAGACAGCTTAGTGATTAAAGGTGTTTGCTTGCAAAGCTTGCCAGCCTGGGTTCAATTCCTAAGCCACTCACGAAAGCTGGATACAAAAAGTGGCACAAGTTTATGGTGTTCATTTGCAGGAGACCTTGAGAAAGAGAGAGACAGAGACTTGGTGCTCTCTTACACACACACACACACACACACACACACAAACACACACACATACACACACGCACACACAAACACACGCAAACACACATTCAAATAAGTAAAAAATTTAAAAAGAAAAAGAATTCCAAGTTAACACAACTCCTTCACTTCTTGGACAACACTGAAAAGTCCATTCGGCCATTTCTGCCTGACACGGAAGAGCAGAGACAAGAAGAGAGCTCCATTCAAAGATACGAGGAAGGTGTGCTTATTCTCCACATCTACTCTTGAATTACTTTTCAACCGAGAGACAGGATAGTGCTCACTTAGTGTTTTTAAAAAGTGGAAGCGCATATGATTACCCGTTTATTAATCACCAAGGACCTTTGTGGTAGTTTGAAAAGCTATGGCCCCATAGACTCAAGTGTTTTATTAAAATTAAACTTGCCGCTTGGATCTCCAGCCATCTGGCTGGAGGTGTCATTGGGGGTGTCACTGGTCCTAGAGTCCAGCCCTAAGGTGGCACTGGGGATTGATCTGAATTCCTGCCCAGAAGTATAGAGAGGTGTGGGAGCTCTGGCAGGGTATTGGCTTGCTGCTTTTGGTGTTGGGTGACTGTTTGATTATTTCTCTCTGCTTTATCTGTGAAAGGGAGCCAGCTTTCTGCCATTGATAGAACTTCCCCTGGATCTGTAAGCTTGAAATAAATCCCTTCCTACCCTAAACTGTGACAAGTTCAGATGTTCACCCAAGCACTGTGCAACTGACTGTGACAGGTATTTGCTCTAGATACACCTATTTTCACTGTATACTCTATGTGACGTCATTTCCCAATGATCACTATGTCATAAATCTCATTCGTCCAAAAACCGTGTTTTCATTTTCATTTTCATTTTCATTTTCAATGAGGCTACTTTAGGAAGCTCACATACTGATCTGGAATTTCTTAGAAGGGATGCTTCAGAGTTAGGTGCCCAAGATAATAATAACTGAGTTCAGCTAACACTAAAACTAGCCAAGATTATTTTTAATCCATAGCCTTTTGGAAATAAACAAATTGGCTAAAATGTTGTTAGTCTCACACCCCCGTTGAGATGCATTGTATTTTGCACTGGAAACTGAACATTTCAGAAATGTCATTACAAATGTTGCATCCAGTCTAGTCAAATTCCGTTGTAGTGCAGTAATCGCATTTAAAAAAAATCAAGGCATTTAAAATAAATATGCTGCCTTTCAGTTGGAAACAGACAAAATTTGGTGTTTTCATTAAAATATTTCTTTACGTTAATAAAATATTTTATTCATGTTTTAGTCAAAAAGAAATTAATTATATTTGCCAAAACTTTATCATTAGCACAACATAGGAAATGAAAGAGAATGTGTGGCAAATATTGTATATTAAATGTACATTAGTTATATACATAATTCAATGAATCATTTTGCTGACCCATAGTAAAATGAGAGCAAGAAGGGAAGGAAGAGAGAGGGAAAAAAATTGAGCCCCTCAAAGACTAAGAAATAGGCGTAGGTATGTAATATTTTAAATCAGTATTTAAAATATAAAATCCAGGTGAGTAAAAGGTAATTAATTATTAAAACAGAAGAATTCTAAAAGCTTTAAAAAACAGCTGAAGCCCTACAGAGATGGCCACAGGAGACAAGAAGCAGCCAATCCATGTGGTGAAAACCGAGACTCAGAGATTTCAGATTGTGGGAGCAAATGAGCACAGGTTAAAGAGGTATTCAGACTTTCTAATTTTCTCCCCAACCTTGATCATTCATCCTCAGTTCTCTATGTCAAAATGTTTCCAGGCTCAGAACAGTGCAGGTCTTATGAGAGTTTCAGAAACTACTGTGAGTCATGAAAGTATCAGTCAGTTCAAGTCAGGACAGTGTCCCCCCCCCCTTCCACAGTACTCCTTCCTACACTGGGCTGTTTTTTTTTTCTTTTGTCCCCTTCAATATAGACTAAATCCAATTCTAGCATACTCAATGACATAAATATGTAACATGCTGAAATGTGACTGCTTTTATTAAAAATATCCAAGGGGGACAGGAAAATTGCTCAGTGGTTAAAGGTGCTTGCTGGCAAAGCCTGCTGGTCTCAGGTGCAATTCCCAAGCCACCCACATAAACCAGCCTCAAGGTGTTCATTTGCAGCAGCAAGAGGCATTGGCAAACCCATACACCACACATACACACACATGCAAATAAATAAATGAAAATATCCATGATATCAGAAGTTATCATAGAACTAAACTTCTTAAAAGGTTTCTTTGGCTTGGTTGTTTTTGTTTTTTTGAAAGTAAAAACAACTTGCTATAGTTTAGTTTAAGACCAAGGTCTTTCTCCTTCCTCTCACCGAGGAATAATTTAACTCTAAAGTCTACTTATTTGAGGCTATTTTTAACTATAAGGAAGTACCTCCTTGGAAACCCACTTCAGGAAATGATCATTTTGGGTACTTGACTTGAAGTCTGTGTATAGGAAACAAATATCTGGACAAGCAGTAATTTCCTTCCAGACAGCTGGAGTGAGTTCAATCCATCAACTCAACCAAGAGCATTGATGTCAATATCTCCAACTGCTTAGACCCTGAACTTGTACTCGAGGAGATCCTGGGAAAAGAAATGCTTAATGCTATGGAAATTTAAAACATTTGGGCAAACAGAAACACTAGTACCCAGGAGTTGTGACAGTGAAGCCATATGGGGGTGATGGCTAGTAAAGACTCTACCTCGGGCTCTGATAAGTCATGGCACCCCATGTGCATCACTTGTTTGCTGTGTAGATAAAATCAAAGTTTTCAAAAGCACTTAATAAAGAACAGGCCTGAAATAAATGCACAGTGGAATATTGCTTCATCAACAACTTAGTTTGCTGAAGTTTGGATAACTAGTGCCACAAATCTACAGTAAAAATATTTTTTGGACTATTCCTCCTCATTTTAGAGGTAAAGCATGAAGGCTATTTTGTCCAAAGACAAATAATTAATAAGAAACCAGATCAATATCACTGAAATGTTTCATTTGCTCATCTTAGTATAAAATGTTTTTTCCTATTCACAAGAATTTAAGTTGCTAATAAGACCAGATCAGATTCCAGAAAAATCCAACTGTACTTGTAAAAACTCGTAGTCATACATTGCTGAAGGACATAAGCTATACACTTCTTTTTCCTCTGTTTCCTTTTTTGTCAGAGGATAGTGCTTACAGTGAGAGGCAGGGAAAGAATCATGTTCACAAATGGTTCAAACACTCAGCACATGAAAAGATTACCCGTTTTTCTGTCACTGGTGGGAAAACCACCTGAGGACCTGTGACTCGCTCTAGGGCAACAATATTTTACAATCTGCCAATTGATTGAAGTCATCAAGTTGCCTGGAATTTAAATAGTGAAAAGAGCAAGAAGAGAAGGATTCACAGCAGGTCAAAGGAGAAAGGTTCGTGTACTGGCCTGAAGGTAGGCTCAGAGCACATCTCTCAACAGAGTGGAAGCCAACTCTCGTGGCCTCAGAATATTTGAATGTGATGTGGCTTTGGAGATAGATAGATAGATAGATAGATAGATAGATAGATAGATAGATAGATAGATAGATACCTATCTATCTATATATATGGCAAACTTTTATGATAATCTATACAAGTGTTTATTAACATCCCAGTTTTTAGAATAGTTCCAGCTAGATTATTTCATTTAATCTATAAAATAATTCATAGCTTTTCAGATCCAGAGGCTTTGCAGTTTCCTAAATTGATGAGCTTAGAAACTTTTTCTGGGTGTTTTTACCCAAAGACGAGGTTCTATCAATGACCAAATAAGCTTGGAATCACTTGGATAAGTAAACTTCAGTAACTTTTTATTCTCTTACCTTTATATTTTTTAATCTCCAGAACTTCTGTTAGCCTTTGGTACACTAAAATCTTATAAAGTTCAAAAAGACTTTTGTAAACTGAAAACATTTTTAATAATCCAATTATCAAGTGGTTCTGTTAAACAATTAGGGAAAATGCTAATGTAACCTAGAGGATTATACAGGGATTAGCATTCCAGAAATCAAACAATGAAATTGCTCTTTTCAGTAAGAGTCTAATTTTTAAAGAACTACAAAGAGATCCCATCCCTCTACTTCCCAGCCCAGGATGCTTCCAATTCGCCCCCACTCCATCCCAACAGATGTTAAAGACTTCTCCTGAAACAGACATGTAGTTTGAAGCTAGGAAAATTGTGTGCATATATAATAGGTAAGTCAAGTTATATGTCAGAAACCTCATGCATGATCATAAGAATGAAAATACCCTGTGGGGAAAATCTGAAACTTAGTAACTATTCATTTGAGCAGCTTCATTCATCTTGCTCTGGAAGCAAACACCATCTTGCTTCATCCATTTCATAAGGGTAATACAAAAAGAAAAAATGTTAAATCAACCATGAAATGACATACATGTTGTTGGTAATAAACATCATTGGCAATGCCTAGTTTTCAGAACTTCCTTTTGGAAACCAAACTACATTTCCTATTGTACCATGTTGTCTCTGGATGTTTAGGGAAGACCTTAAGCCTTAAAAAACAAGCAGATGCCTGTGTGAATAAAGAGCTACACTCCAACAGAAGAGGAAGAAACTCTCCAAGTCTTACAAGCTCCATCTTTTTGTATATGAAAAGAACACTATAAGCCAAAATGAATGGATTATTAATATTACACCATTTAATCCCATAAAATGGAATTTTTTTCCTTTGTAGTCCTGGAAATCTCATTTAAGTTCTCCTGCTAAATAAGAATTATTCCACTGAGATAGTTCCCAGCTGAATAACATATATATTTTCAAGACATATATGTGTACCTACATATAATATGCATATATATCATGCATATTATCTACATATATATCTTAAATATAGGGAACATAGAGATTTAGGACAAAAAATTATTGTTGTCACACATTATGCTATACCAAAAATGCTTAAACATGGGCCAATATATACTTAAGTTGCAGGTGAGATTTCTTAGTAGAATAAAATGCATTTCAATCTAAATCTAGGTTTGGTATCAGTTAATATAGAAAAGTGAGAGAAAGGAGACCTCTTAGATATGTTATTGGAATATATTCACAGAGGAATCATTTTATTATTTCTTAGAACAATCTTTCAATCAATGTATTATTGATCAATACATACATTTTGGGTACTCTGAATTGCTAGAAATTTCTTTTTATTGACTTTATTATCCATAATTACATAAACAGTATGAGCAAATCTTATGATTATGCTCCATTACCCTCCTCCATGTCCCCAACCCACTGGGGACCCTCCTCATGGGCATACTGGATCAGTCCCTGGGGTAGGGGGTTATAAGTAGCACTGAAAGTAGACAGATTTCCCCCCTTGTGTGTTGTTGCTGAGAGAGGCAATGTCTCTGGATATTCTCTCCCACCATGGCTCTTACAATCTTTCCGCCCCCTCTTCTGCTCAGTTCCCTGAGTCATGGTGGGTGAGTAATTAAGTCTGCTTTATTGTTGAGATCTTAAGTGTCTCTGGACTTTTACTTTGGGTTGTGTTGGGTATCATTGGTGTCTGTCTCCACTGACCCTTCCTGGGTTATCTGACTTGCTGTGGTGATTGGTCTCATGTTTATCATGGCCACTTTCTCAAAGGTTTTATTTGTGGCCTACATGATAGGCATGGGGTGGTTCATTGCTTTCTGGAATGTTAGACATAATCATTTTCTTTTCTTTGGGACCCTGCTTAGAGGCATGGAGAACATAGGGTTAAAGGAAAGTTGAGGGTGGCCTGAAACCCCAAGAATCTCATCTTTATTATTTGAGATTTAGACCTGTAGGAGTTCGGCCTTGTCTCCTCTCTTTTATCCTAAAAACTCCAGCCTCTGGCAGGCCTCAATAAACTGTGATAAGCCCAGACACTTCCAGGCCTGAGTTTACTAAAGCTCACATACCCCAGCTGTAAGAACAAGCCTAGACAAAAAAAAGCTTAAAGCTCACAGCTCCTCTAGAGCCACCGCCATAGTTACATGTCTGAAAGCACATAATTCCCGCCACTTGCAGCTGAGAAAGGCCCCCCAACTTATCTATGCAAACTAGGCATCCACAGGTTACTGGCCCCTGCCAATCCCTTCACGAAACATCCACAGACTACCCTGTCCCTGACAATCCCCTTGACACTTATGTCCCTACCTCGGATTTTTCCTCTATATAAACAACTTTTTCCCACATAATAAATGAACTCTTCACTGCAAGTACCTCCCGGGTAGCTATGCCCATCAGCTCACCGCTGTCCCAAGACTCTGTCCACCCAGCCATGTGGATGAACTGGAGTGTTAGTGTACAATGACCCCCCAAGGAATCTATGAACAACACTTTTCCTTTCTGTTGACACAATCAGAAAATTGTGTATTGTGCATTGATGACACAGTCAGACAAGTTTTTGTACAGACAGTTTTCATTCAGAAGAATAAATCGATCATTCACCAAATCACTGTGAAGATGACAGCAGGATAAAGAAATGCCCAACGCAGGGGAGGGAGAGGACCCATCCCCTCAGGAGGATGAGAGAGGAATGCCTATCTGAAGATGAGACATATAAGCTGACCCTCAAGAATGGGAAAGAGCCAGATGACCACCTGGGGGGAAGTCACATTTTGACTGAGGTCATTGTGCGATAGGGAGATGATGGGGGAATGAAGAATGATGATGACCAAAGGCCTTCTAATGTTGACTCTGCAGTTAGAGGGCAGCAAAGGTAAGGGGCTGTGTGTCTAAGAACACACGGATCAGTGAGAGAGGGGAAAACCATTTCAGTTAGTTAGCTGGCCAGCAGGTAGTGTTGCAAGGAAACAAAGTCCAAGGAAAGTAAATACTGTCTGAAATGTAAAGACTAGCAGCAGACAGTGGATAAAAATATCTCTAGGTCAGCATGGTGACACAAGAATGCTGAGATAGATGAAAGAAGCTGTAGAGTAGGCAGGGCTGGCATAAGATCATAGTAATGGCTCTGGGGAGATGGCCAATGAGTAAGCATGAGAAACGCAGCTGGATCCCCAGCACCCACATAAACATCTAGTGGCTAGCTCAGTTAGTGAACTCTGGGGTCATCTTAGTGACTCTGCCTCAGTACACAGAGTAGAGGACGATCAAGAACACCCTACATCAACTTCTGGCTTACACACACACGCACACACACACACACACACACACACACACAATTAATTAATTAATTAAACGTAAATAAACAGATACAGAAAGAACATACCATAGACTAGTTCACACAGCAAAAATTTATTTCCTCAATATTCTAGAAAATCAAAGTCCAAGATCATAATGACAGCATGGTGGGTTTCTGGGAAGGGCAGTATGCCTCACTCTCAGAGGGGCTGAATCTCCTTTTTCACCTGTGGGAAAGTAAGGGGAGGTACTCCTGGTGATGTTGGAGACCAGGGCATGGAGGTAAAGGTATTTCTTATTGGAGAGGGGATACTAAATGGTATATTTAAGGATAAGGGTATACACCATGTATCTGCCTCTCTATATGACCTATAAGTGTGCATATAGATAACAGAGATATATGTATATGCAGTAGTTAGTGCACTATTTATTCCCTGCTCAGCCCTGATCTCCAGTTTGTGCTTAGCAAAGTAAAATATGGCATGATTGACATAAAGGATATACCAAAGAAATATTTCATATTTCTCTGGTAGTGTGAAGTTCAAGGATTTTGGAATCTTGTGGATACTTTTGCCTTCCTCAAAGGAATACCTTTTTCTCTGAGAATTCAGAAATGGAATGCCTTGAACCCTGTCCACGTACTCATTCCTTTCCTTCTTCCCAAGCATCTACCCCATGCTGTGTACTTGATTTCACCACTTGCTGTCACTCTTCAAGTCAAAGGACACTATTAAGACAAAGTTTACTGGAGAAGAAGTGTGAAAAGAGGTGTATTCGTTTACTCAAACTGCCATGCAACATATTAGAGAGTGGGTGGTGGAAAGACAGACATTAATGGTCTCAGTTGCAGTTTTAAGTACAAAATCAGGGTTCTGACAGGGGGTTTCTGGTGGGCTGCTTTTCTGCACTTGTCCTGGCATGGCCTCTTCTCAGTATGCCCATGGAGAGAGGAAAACCTAGGGTCTCTCTTCCTCTAATAAATCCCAGCAGATTAGGGCATGCTCACCTCGCTCAGTCACCTACTTGAAGACTCTATTTGTAAATAAACACACTCTTCATATGTTTTCAACACAGATGATAGTGAATAAAACATATTCGCCATATGTATTCAACATAGATGATAGTGAGTAAAACACACTCAACATATGTATTCAACATAGGATGGAAGTGAATAAACACACTTGCCATAAAGACACATAGGAGATAGGATTCAAGCCAAAACAAAGGGTACAAAATGGGATGCTCATGTTATTTCCCTGCTTCTTAACAGTAGGCCTGTCCATCAGCTACTGTGTCCTGCAAAACTCTCTAGACACAATAGCTTAAGCAACCATGATTTTCACACATCTAGGGGCATCTGATACTGACACAGGCTGGGCTCAGAAATTCTAATTTTCCAGTCCACTCTCTGCCTGGGGGTGCCCTGGGTGCTACTACACTATTTTGTGACACATCAGTTTGGTTCTAGGTAATAGTCTTGGAGTAACTGATAGGGATTGCTTGTTTCCAAGAAGCTCAGTGAATACTGATGACCCCAGTGAGAAGGACCTTTAATGGATAAGGGCTGTCAAGGGGGATATAAAAGCACGATCCAATGGGAATATGACCAATATATCATTTGTTCATAAGAAAGTTCATGACTAATCATTTAAAAAACCTCTGAAGAGTATGCTAGTCACATTCAAGGACTTGGCGTGTGTCAGATCTACCCCCGCCTCATTAGCCTAAAAAGTTATCTTGTACACTTATAGTCAAGGTGAGGGGAAAAAGGGAAATTTTAATCTATCATATTCAGCTTTTTACTGTCTTCAAATTTTGACAAGACCCGGGTGTGAACTTTAGGGTAGAAATATACTGTATTGCAGAACATTAATTGTAACCAAGCCAGTAATTTGGTTCTAAACTTAGAAATAAGGTCTCAATGAATAATAGTTTCATTCATTAAATTATGAATTAATATTTAGTGTTCACAACCAACCATAACTTGTCTTATATACATAGCTCCCAAACCCCTACCAAGTCCACTTTAACCTGACTTCAATATGGTATTGAGGAATAGGTCTTCATGGTTGTTCTAAGAGTTACAAGGTATTACTTACATAAGTAGCTGCCCAACTTTATGCTTAGAGTTAACAGTATTGTATTTTGCATGCAAAAATGTGTTGGGGTGGTAGATGTCATCCTGTGTTTTAGCCACTATTAGATAAAATGATTACTTCTGAGAAAAAAATACATTTAATGAGATGATATTGACAGTTGTGAAGAAGAATGGCTGACAGCAAGCAGGTCCTCAGGAAAGTTTTCTGATCACATTCTATCTGCCCATTATGCAAATGTAACTCAGATTGGCTCACTCATAGCATTATTTCTTCCTGCCTTAGTTTCCAATATCCCAACCTGTGAATCCCTTTTCAGATTTTAAAGAGAAACACCTGAATACAGTTAAACAGTGCTGACAATCCCATTTCCATTTTAGTGCCTAAGAAAAAAAAATCATCTTCACGGAGTGTTTGCCAAGCTGTAGCTCTATTCCATGCTCATTATAAAACCAGTATCTCTTGAGATCATCGCTGACATGAGGAGGCCGTACTGCAGTCTGATAGAACATATGCCATAGGCTTGTAGCATTCACGAGGAGATGTCAAAAGACCTTTTTGAGATCCCACGTAAATGTCACGACAGCATATAACTCCTCACATAAATCTGTTGAGAGTAATGATCCATTTAAATAACTCCTTCGGATCTGTAAGGAAGGTTTCTGCATACCTGATGACAAGCCAAGGAAAACAGAGGCACAGAGACACTGGTATAGAGTGGCTGACAAGGATCACTCAGCGTCCTGTTTCCTCCCTCAAACCCACCTCAAGGACATGGGATTCAAAATCAAGCCTCCATACAGGAGTGCCTGAGTTGTGAACTTTACAGGTTTCCTGTGTGTCATTAAAACCACAAAATTTAAATCTGTATCAAGGGTTCACTCAACAATGAGACACGATGCAGAGGAGCATTGGAAGGTGAAAAAGACTCTAGCATTGGAAATAAAGTAAAACATACAGACCCCCTATGGGGACACAAATGAGAGATCACATATGTTCTGCTCAGTTCTTACATATCAGGTAAGAAATGCAACACTAGGTTCAAACAGGATCCAATAAACCTATGAAACTGTCTTGAGAAATACACATCCCCATGAGCTCCGTCTGCAGCAAAGATCCATTAGCATATAACCTTCCTCTTTCAAGTACACGGGAACCCTGCCAATAGGACACCGTCGGCCCTAGATGATTCGATCAGCGTTAAGGAGGGAAAAGCACAAGAAGAGACCATCCAAACAATTTAATTACAAGCGCCACACTTACTGGAAGACAGACTTTTAAATCTCTTATCACTTACTAGCTACTTGTAAGATGAAATTTCAGACTAGTAGGAGAAAGAAAACAAGCTTAATAGAAGCTAAATGTATTTACTCCCGTCCATTTTACAGATATTCTGTAGCTACTTTGTATAGATTCAGTCTATGGTGGTCACACGATGATGACATCACCTAACAACACATTTCTGAGAATGTAACTCCATCATTAAGGGATGCATGGCTGCATATCAAATAAAGAGACACGCAGATCTACAAAATAATTACTCTAAAATAATGGTATCATGGACATCAACATATATAGGCCTTGTACTTTCTCTTTTTAAAATACAAAAGTGTCAGCATATAGAGTACATATTATGAATATATATTCCTCTAAATATATGCATATGTATGTACGTATGTATGTTGTAGTCACCCACACACCGCTGGGATGAATCTTCAACCAGGCACAGTTTGAGGGAGGAAGGTATTTATTGAAACTACAGACTGAGGCGAAGTTCCATAACAGCAAAAGAGGCTGGCCCTCTTTCACAGGTCCGAGCAGAGAGAAAAAACCCATCACCTACAGGACACACAGGCAGAACAGCAAACAGGCAGGAGGGCCAAGGAGAGAATTTCTTATCCTTTATATAGCCTTAGGGTGGGTTCTTACAACCCTGCCCCAGACTTAATGGCTTTCTGAGTCTCTGAAATTTCCTTCCTGCACTGCCCACACAGGAAAGGATGTTTACTTCTAGCTTCTTTACATCCTGCCCCCTACTGAGAGGCTGCCTTCCTGTAAACATCCTCAGA
>PVHP010028094.1:0-23404 GCA_004024765.1 Zapus hudsonius | reverse complement strand
ATTGCTATTATATCTAATGAAAAGAATACCACCTAATTTTTTATAGCTCTCACTGGCATCATTTCTGATACTTTGCAATCATCAACTCATGTGTTCCCCTCAAATACTCTGACACTATAATTAGCTCAATTGTGAAGATAGAAAACTCTGGGCACAAAGAATATAAAACTTATTCCAAAATTATGTAGATATCAAGTAAGAGAGAGTGAGTTTGAACCCAGGGAGCAGTTCTTATGATTTTAAGGTTTATAGTACCTCTTAGGTGTGTTGAGATCTGAGAAATGGGCTTCATATTACATCAGCTCAGATTCTTCTACTGGCAAAATCAAGCAGTAAGGACTGTTTTTCTTTTCCATAATCCTTATAGGATGCCATTCAAAAAATGTTAACTTCTCTTTGGGCATGTGGAAAATCACAACACTATATAAATCTAGATTGGGGATAGTAATTTTATTAGCCACAGTCCCTAAACAAAAAGATGCCCATCTACTGTAGGGTCCAGTCAGAGAGTTTTAGAAATGAACTGGAGGACTTTATGGAAATCTTGAGTCTATTAACAGCCATCAGAGCTACCTCTAGGAACAAGAGAGAGAGAGAGAAACAAACAGCTCCCAAGAGAGGGTTCTTGTATGGTGAGGGTGAGTTCAGATGTCTGTAGGCATACAGACAGGGAAGGAATCAGGCATAGTCCTATCCCATTTTTAACCACGTGGTGTGGCTTTCTTTGGCCAAGTACATCTGAGCATCAAAGAGCCAGTGTGCCTGTTGGTAAAATCAACTGTCAACTCCCCAAGGCTTGGGGGAGGGGAGAGGGTATAGAATGTTGGGTTATGGATGACCAGTGAAGATGAAATGCATCTCAAACCTTTGCTGGAGAGCTCCCTTCTGCTTGGTTTCCTACTGCTAGAGACATTTCTTTTATGCACAACCAGTCATTCAGCTGGATGTAGTGATTCAGGAAAGCATCTTCCTCATTCTTTGCTTTTCTTTTCATCTAAATTTTATAATACCTCTTAACTTCCAGCCAAAATGATGCCTTTTAAGTCTGCGACATCTGCAACCAAGTGTAATTTGATGCCTTCATGATCTGGTACAATTCTTTGACTTTCCCTGAAGCACAAGTCCTCCTTCTGTTGTATCCAGGTACCTACTCACTGCTATCCATCCCCCAGGATTGTGAGGAACGCCCTCATTTCACACAGTAAGAGGACTAGTTTGGAAACTGAGGAAGGCAGTACACACCAGGGAGGTTGCTCTTCTGTTCTCACTCCGGATCATGCTTTCTGTCTTCCTAAGCCATGATTTCTTCCACATGCTTAGAGTGTGATGAGAAATCACCGGCTCTGAGAGCTTCCAGATGGGATTTCACTGGGCCGGAGCTCATGTCATTATCTTCACGATTGGATCTTCACACAGGATCATGTAAGAACGCTTTTCTCTACTATGTGTCTGATATAGCCTATGAGATAAATTTAGAAGCAATGGAGTGGATTTAAAGTTTATTTGCATATTTGTTTTAATGTACAAGTAAAATATATATTAAACATATGGACTGAGAAGACAGCTCAGTTAAAAGTACTTGCTTGCAAAGCCTGCCAGCCTGGGTTTCATTACACAGAGCCCACTAAAAGCCAGGTGCAAAAGTGGCGCATGTATCTGGTATGTTAAGTGGTGAGAAGAACGGGCACACCTACATGTGTACCTACATACATACACACACACACACACACACACACACAAATAAAATTATTTCTAAAATGTTGCCAGAATGTATCTTTTGAATTCATCAGCATCATTACTTAAGAGAAACTACTATAAACTTAAGACCATGATGGGGAGATGGTTCAGCAGTGCAAAGGCTGCTGGCCCAGGTTTAATTACCAAAGGATACTTATACCTGCTAAGGCTTAAGAAGCATTGTAGAAGAGGCATTGGGATGATTGTAAGAACCACAGGGTGGGAAGGAGTACCTGAGGCTCTGTCACCCCTCAGAGACTGGACTATTTATTAACCCACAGGAAATACCAATATCCCCACTGAGGAGGACTCTCAGTTGAATGGGTGTGTGGGAGACACCATATAAATGTATAACCTGATGGGAATATGACCGATATGCATTATGTTCATACAGTAAAGCTCACAATTAATAAAATGCACTATTCACGAAAAATTATTCTTCCTCTATCTTTACATATGTTCCTGTCCTTGGTCATTATAAAAATTATCCCACTGAAGTGCAAGAACCCATACACTCTTCATGTACTGTGACTGTCTTGAGAGAAAGACCACACTGTTTATCTCACTGTCTGTGAGAGTAACTATTACTGTACATTTAGGATGTATTCAGGAACTATTCTATGTCTTTTAGATTTAAATCATCAAATACTTAATATAATTTTAAAAGATATGCTTCATTATAATGCCTACTTTGTAAGTATGTATTATTATAATAGAAACTTGTACACAATTGATAATAGAATTTGCCCAAGTCAAAAGTCATTACAAGGAAAAATATAGGTTTTCAAGTCCTACACAAAATATAATTTGTTTAGAACTCTAGTATTATTTCATTTTATTTCTTTTGGTCCCTTGGTGAATACACTGCCATAATAAAATCACCATTAGGTAAGAATTTCTTTAGGGATATTTTAAGAGATTTTAGCTAGACAATAAAAATTAAAATTTTCCACAATATTTGCAAGTTTTGAACCTCCTTATAGTTAAGGAGAAAAATTATAAGATATTGCATAGTTTTTTGAGTCTGGTTCTGTGATTGGTTACATGTATGTATGTATGTATATATATATATATATATATATATATATATATATATATATATATATATATATATATATATATATATATATATATATATATATCACTCAGTAGAATGGGAACTGGGTTTCTCCATGTAGCACAGCTGAATTCAACTTTTTAAAAATATATCTTTATTATGAATAAGTACATATATTATGAGCAAATCCTGTGAATGTGTCCCCGTTTCCCTCCTCTCTATCCCCTACCCACTGTACCCTACCTACTCTGTGCACATACTGGATCTGTCCATAGGTTAGGGGTTATGAACTTCACTAGAGGTAGCCAGTTTTTTGGTCTTTTTTTTCCTTCCCCTTTGTGTATTGTTTGCTGAGGGGTGAATTCAACTTTGAGAATTTCCCCAGTAGCTGGGGTTACCAGTGCCACATCAACTGGCCTGTTTTAAACTTTTAGCATTTCCAAGAACACACCAAATTTCAAAGGGGGATTATTTCTATGCAACATTGAATACATGAGACACCTTCCCCCGAGGTATTTAGAAGGATGGGAAAATTGTGCCATGTGTTAGGAAGTAAGTATGATTTTACAAATCTCAGAAATTGAGTAGCCAAAACTTGGTGTTTCAAGAGACTGTAGAGCCATGGAAAACCCAATTCCACCAACAAGACATGAGATGATGGCTGACAACCTGGCAAGAGATGAACCAACCCTTGTTTATCATCTAGGTCCCAATGAAACCTATGAGAAAGTGGCGAGATAAACAAGAGACCAATCACCACAGCAAGTCAGATAACTCAGGAAAGGTCAATGGAGACAGACACCAATAACGCCCAACAAATCCAAAGCAGAAGTCGAGAGACACTTAAGATCTCAGCAATAAAGCAGACTTAAAACTCACCCACCATGACTCAGAGAACTGAGCAGAAGAGGGAGCAGAAAGATTGTAAGAAACATGTTGGGGAAGAATATGCAGAGACATTGCCCCCCTCAGCAACAAAACAAAAGGGGGAGCAATTCATAGCACCTTACCCCATGGACTGATCCAGTATGCCAACCAAGGAAGATCCCCAGTATATTGGGGACTGGAAAGAGGAAAATGGGGGTGCCATCATAAGATTTGCTCATACGCTGTATCTAATTATGGATGACAAAGATATTTTTTTTAAATGGGCCCTGTAGTGGGAATAGAGAAAACACATTAAAGTTCAGAAACATTGGCCTTCTAAACCCAGGTATCCTCACTAAAGAAAAGGGATGGGGTGTCAGTCCAGATGTCCTAGGTTATATCTGATAACATGATTCCTATCCCTTAAGGAATAAACAAAAGTTTATTTCATGTCATGTCCTCAGTAGGTTGTTAAGATTCTCTGCTCAGTGAAATCATTCAAATTCAGGGTGACATGCACACCTAACTCCAAAGGAAGAAGGGAGTTAGGAGTGTGTAATTGTATCATTTGAAAGCAAGTAATCAGTGCTTGCTGAATAGCACTAATTACTACCCAGGGACAGTGATCTTATCTGGTTCATAGACAGCAAGTGTCATCTATTAATACTAATAATAAGCAAAGCTGTTTCCTCACAGAGCTTTTTCTTCTCATAGTGGAAAATAGCATAGAAATAATAGAATATATTACACTCAGAATGCCTTTTATAGCTTAGGTAGTTCAAATTCAATTTCTGATAAAAAATATTATCTTCAGTAAAAAAAAAGAATTATAAACTGAGTCTTGGTGACTGAGAACAGATTTTTTAATTTTAAATTTTTTAAATTATTTTTTATTTATTTGCAAGCAGAGAGAGAGAAAGAGAGAGAGAATGGGTGTGCTGAAGCCTTTAGCTGCTACAAGTGAATTCCAGATGCATGCACCACCTTATGCATCAGACTTTATGTGGGTAATGGGGTCCTTAAGCCTTCCAGGCAATTGCCTAACCTGGTGAGCCATCCCTCCAGCCCAAAGAGATTTTAAAAAAAAATATTTTTAGTTATTTGCAAGGAGAGAGAGAAAAAGAGAAACAAAGAATATGTGCATCATGGCCTCCAGATACTACAAGGAACTCCAGATGCAGGCACCACTTTGTATATTTGGCTTTATGTGGGTAATGGGGAATTGAATCTGGGTCATTAGGCATTATAGGCAAGTGCCTTAACCACTAAGCAATCTCTTCAGCACAAGATTTTTTTCAAAAAGCATATTTTTTTTTAATTTGAGAGAGAGAGAGGAAAAGGAAATTATAGAGAAGGGGAATGGATGTGCCAAGGCTTCCTGCCACTGCAAATGAAGTCTAGATGTGTGTGCCACTTTGTGCATCTGGCTCTATATGGGTACTGGGGAATTGAACCTATGCTGTCAAGCTTTGTAAGCAATCATCTATCCACTGAACCATCTCTCCAGGCCAAGCACAGAGGTTTTAAAACAGCCTG
Organism: Zapus hudsonius; assembly: GCA_004024765.1. Taxonomy (NCBI): domain Eukaryota; kingdom Metazoa; phylum Chordata; class Mammalia; order Rodentia; family Dipodidae; genus Zapus; species Zapus hudsonius. The sequence goes on along the minus strand of PVHP010028094.1, from coordinate 18,207 downwards.
ATGGGTAATTTGTGCATTTTATGTGCTTGATTTCAATTTTTCTTTTGTTTTTGTTTTTCAAGGTAGGGTCTCACTCTAGCCCAGGCTGACCTGGAATCCACTATGTAGTCTCAGGGTGGCCTCGAACTCATGGCAATCCTCTTACCTCTGCCTCCCAAGTGCTGGGACTAAAGGTGTGTGCCACCACGCCGGCTTTGATTTCAATTTTTTTAAAGTTAACATTTTAATATTTCTAAACTTGTATTGTATTTGATAGCAAATTATATATAATATAATGCACTACTTCTCATGTAAAATTTTTGTCTTTTAAAAGCTGCTAGCAAATGACTTGTGTAATCTAAAATTATTGATTCTATTAACACAAAGAAAGAAAATTTATAATAAAGAGCTTCAGCATCAAGTTTCTCAGGACTTTGGATATAGTATTATTTTGTCCAAATCCTCTTCCTCTTGTTATCACACCAACTTTCTGTGCTTCATAAGAAATCTGAGGTTAATATATTTATTTTTGCCCTACTGAGAAATTGTCTCTGTGAAATTATTTTTTAAAAAGGTAGCTATTATGTTCTGAATCATTACTTGATTGCCTCTAGAGAACAGCTTCCTCTCTCAAGTGTGTGCAGTGAAAAAAACAGGACCTTCCATATACAGTCTGGGTCTAGGTTAAGTGATATCTGTTATGAAGCCAACCATGTACCCAAGACATCCTTTTCTGAATGCAGAAACACCCTAACAATGGAAGGCAGCTGCTTTATGTAGCAACAGCAGAATCAATAACCCAAGAAGTTTATAAATGGCATCAAATTGAATTAAATCTTCAAACCTTTTGACTGACTGGGAAGCATGCTTTAATATTTCCAGTCTAAGTCTTCTAACTGGTATTTGATTGAGGAGACAAGGTAGTAGTGAGGTGCCCTGAGACAACCCAAATTCAAAGTAATTCTTTGCACCTGGGCAGCCCTTCATCTTCCTTGTAGATTTCCAAAGCATCTGACATGCAATGTGGGTGAAGTGCAATCAGGGGGCATCGGTCTTTAACTGACTTCATTGAATGGGGAAATGTTACCGGTTTCTTTAGTCTGTACCATTACTGCTTTCTCAAGTGCATTATAGTATTTCCTGACCAGGATCCTGAGCCCCCCCCCTCTCTCTCCCCCTCTCCAGAAATATTTTGGGAAATTTGTTAAATGTCCCAGGCCCTACCCCAGAACGTTTTAGTTTATAGAAACTGAAGTTGAGGAGAGGCAGAAAGGTCTTGTGGGGACAGGAAAGAGGGTAGATGGAAAAATGCACAAAACTAAAGGAGGTGCGAATGGACACTATAGAAAATTACTTCTTCGTTACTCAATAGATTTAAGTTTGAGAGTGAGATAGTTATTTACTTAATTACTTAGTTAATTTTGGTGGAAAGTGCAGGCTGAAGTGAAGAAAACTGTTCTGAAACTATTGGCTGTTGCAGAGACATTCCAGTGATAGAGATGGGTCACCGTTGGCAAGTGAGTTTGGGTCAGGGTGGCCCATGAAGCCTCCAAAACAATGCAGACCATTGCCAAAGCACTTGGCTATCCTCCAGAACTAGATTATAAGACCCTGTGACTGAAGACTCCACTTGTTCTAGCCCCAGGACATTGAGAAATCAAGCTGGATCTGAGCTTGAAGCCATCTCTCTGCTGGCTAGCTCTCCTAGTGTTGGAAAATGCTATATCAGCTGCTATGGGATAAAAGTCATCAACAGTGTGAACGAACTGTGGGTCTTGAAGCTACACAATTAACCAGGCAGGCAAGATGTGCCCATGAGTACAATAGTGGCAAATAACACATGGAAAATAACACAACTGTACTCTGATTGTAGATGGGACCTGCTCAGTGGGAGGAAAGTCACACCTGGGAAGAAGAACTGAGATAATATCCTATGACTTGAGGCACCATAAAACCTAGGGGGAAGCTTCCACTATTCTTTGGCTAAGTGGAGAGGATATGTCCATCAAAAAGCCTTCTGTTGCGGTCAGCTTTTTAGTTGCTGCAAAGAACCCAAGCTAAAGCGGCTTGTGGAGGAATGGGTTTATTTGGCTTACGGACTCGAGGGGAGACTCCATCCTGGCGGGGGAAATGATGGCATGAGCAGAGGGCTGGACATCACCTCTGCCACAGCACTGCAAACAGTGGCAGGAAGGTGTGCCAAATACTGGCAAGGGGACGCTGGCTTATAACCCCATAAGCCCACCCCAACAACACAGCTCTAGCGAGGTTGTAATTCCCAAACTGCCATCAGCTGACAATCGATCATTGAAAAAACATTCATTTTTGTGGGGGACACCTGGATCAAACCATGACACCTTCTAAATGACTATTTTTATCTACTCTGGTCTAATACTGAGGAGACCCAAGACTCATCAAAATGGCAGGAAGGGAAAGCCAAATGTCACACTGTCTCAACCACTCTTACTGTGAATCAAGAACATAGCAGAGGAATAAATATCCAGAGAACCTTCTCTATGCAGAGGGCATTAAACACTGAATAGATTCAAAGTTCATCGAAGCAGAAAATAAGAAGCTGTCAAGAGCTCAACACTAAAGGAGATTTCTATCATACCGTCCAAGCTTCAGGGAACATTGTGGAAGAGAAGGCAGATAGAATATAAGAGTCACAGGGCGGGACTTCCTGACATGAACCAACTGGTACATTCTTGACCCTACAGTGATTACTGATATCCCACATTGCCTGGAGTATTCTGATCTTATAATCATTTTTGACATGGGGAATGGAAAAAGACAAACAGTGAGATAGAAAAATAAAAAAAAAAAACAGAAAAAAACAGAGTCCTCAGTGGAATGGGGCAGGGGATCAGGGGAGAGGACACAAACATGTATAATGTCATGGGAACATGAACAAATTATAGTATGCTGATATATTAAAGTTCCAGAAAAAAGTAAAGAGGAAGCTCATGAATATAGTATGATATATATTTCCCTTGACCCATTCATTTGATCCTCAACATGGAATCAACCATGGGGCTTACTAAACACACACCTGTTTGCTCTCTGTTGCACCCATATAAGGCTCAGTGTATTTATACATGTGTGTTTATTAAAAAATGTCATATGTAGCTGTTTCTCCTGAATTGGAACATCCCTTGCAAGAGTGGGGAAGGAGGCTCATAAGACTTAGGAAGCTAGAGAAAATTACCAGACCCAAGAAGCTCACAAAAATTATAAAATTCATGAAGCTCAAAAGCTACAAGATTTCCATAGCCTCTCTTCAAGGTTAAGCAGTAATCATTTGCTGTGGAACAGGTGAGTCTTGGGGAGCTGTGTACTAGATGGACAGGAAGCTCCATGTCTACAGCTTTTGTGGTGGATGTTACAGCTGCTTTTAAGTCACCCATGCACCTGTAAGTAACCTAACAAACTCATTGGTTTATCAGTTTAGACTTAGGAGGAACTTCTTATTTTGTCTGTTTTTAGTGCCCTATCTGGGATGAACTAATACCTGCCTGTATCTTCATAGGAGAAGTCATTTAACAACAATTTATGCAAGCTTATAAAATAAAGTTGTAAATAAATACAATTATTGAATAAAGGACCATTAAAATTGTAGGTTACATGATGTAATTAGTAGAACAAATTGAAAGACCAGCCAATGTTGTTTTCCAACTTTTTGGATGGTTATATGGGCCCATATTTAAAAGCTCCTGTTTTGAGAACTGGAGTGACTAGGTTTAGTATCCTGGCTCCATTACTTTCTAGCTATTGAAGACTGAACTTCTCAACTTCTCTCTGCTTTTCCTTATGTGTAACATCGGTACTATATAGCCATTCTGGGTATTGAGCGTAACTAAGACAAGCAATAAAGCCATATCTGTCCCAGAGCACATGTTCAGTAATTATTGGCTATTAGCATTACTGTGTGTCAGCCACTTTTTAATGACAGTATTGAATGTCCTAATTCTGTGAGACACAGATTATTATCATCTCCTGTGTTCAGGTCACCAGTGCAAATCCATAACCAACAGTACTTGAATTTTTATCTTTTTAGTCACTGCACTGATGGTAGAGATATAGGAAATACAGCAGTTCTTAATACCACCCTTCGTCTTTGTCATGGTAAGTGAGAGCAGCAGGGATTAAATCAAGCATGGGAAAGTCACCAGAGGTGTTAAGGATACTTTTGGCTCTTTGATAGCTTTTTTGTTTCATATGAATTTTGAGACTTTTTAAAAAATTCTGTGAAGAATTCTGCTGGAATTTTTACTGGAGTTGCATTTTACATGCATATATTCCTTTTGGTAAAAAGTGGCCATTTCCATGATATTAATTATTCTGATCTATGAGCATGGAAGGTCTTTCCATCTTCTCATATTTTGTTCTATTTCTCTCTTCAGAATTTAAGTTTTCATTGTATAGGTCTTTCACTTCCTTGGTTAGATATATTGAAAATTATTAAAAATTTTTGGTGGCTATTGCAAATGGGACTGCGTCTCTTATTCCATTTTCTATGTTCGTCACTGTTATATACAAAAGCTTTTGATTTTTGTGTGCTATTTTATATCCTGCCACTTTGCTAAAAGAGTTTATCACTTTTTGGAGGTTTTTGATAGTGTCTTTTGGATCACTTAGGTAAAGAGTCATGTCATCTGCAGATAGGGATAGTTTGACTTAGTCCTTACCAATTTGTATCTCTTTTATTTCTTTCTCTTGTCTTATTGATTGAGCTAAGACTTCAAGTACTATGTTGAAAAACAGTACTAAGAATGAGAACTCCTATCTTGTTCCTGATCTTAACAGAAAATCTTTGTGTCTTTCCCTGTTTTGAATGATATGGACCTTGGGTCTGGTATATATATAGCCCCATTTATTTAAAAATATATGGTATTTAGTTATTTATTAGACAGAGAGAGAGAGAGAGAGAGAGAGAGAGAGAGAGAGAGAGAGAGAGAGAGAGAGAATGGGTACATGTGCCACCTTGTGCACCTGGCTTTTCATGGGTCCTAGGAAATTGAACTCATGTCTTTCTGCTTTGCAGGCAAAAGCCTTAACCAATAAGTAATCTCTCCAGCCCTCCAGTACCCATTTTTCCATTTTTTGATGATAATGTGTATTTGTTATAGACAGCAAATGGATTAATATATTTTCTTATCCAACCTATAAGTCTGTGCTTTTTCACTGGGGGGTTGAGACCATTAATATTTACATTAGCGACTGTGAGGTTTGAGTTCATCCCTGTCATGTTGGAGGTTTTGTGGAGTTTGGTGTTTTTTTTTTTTTTAAAGCTTTGTATTATTTTGTGTCTGTTCTAAATTTAGTTGTTACTTTTCTAACTCTTGGTGGCTTCATGAGTATGTTTTTCTCATCTGTGAGAAGTATTAACTGCAGTATTCTCTTCAGAATTGGTTTTATTCTCATAGATTCATAAAGCTGGTATTTATCATAGAAAGTTTGTTTTTTCAATATCTATTATGTAGAAAAAATTTTCTGGGTAGTTTGAATAATGTCCCCCAAAAGAATTAAGGATTTATTAAAATTATTGTCTCCAGGCTTCTGGCTAGAGGAAGTACCACTTTGGCCTAGCCTCCTGGGAACTGACTCTTTCTAATTTGGATGTAAAATACTAAGGATAGATATGCAAAAGAAGAGCCAGAACCCTGATCTGGAGTTCTGCATTTTGTGAAACACAGTGTGTTACAGTGTGCTTGCTTGGTGCTGGTGGTGGGCTTCTGTCTCTGTCCCTGCTTGCTTCAGTGAAAGGGGGCCAGCTTTCCCTTAACTTCTTTCCCTGGATCTGTTCAATAAATATTTTCCTCCCATAATCGTGCCTGGTTTGGAGATTCATCTCAGCGGTGTTTGGCTGACTACGACAGTAGTATAGTAGTTTGGATTGTCTGCTGTCTTTCAAAGTTTGAAATACTCTTCCCAGCCCTTCTGGCTTTTAGATTTTCCTTTGAAAAATCAAAGGTAATTCTGATTGGCTTACATATGTATCTAGTGAGCTGTGTTTTTTTTTTTTTTTTCTCGCAGCTTTTGGTATTTTCCCTTTGATTTTAGTGTTTAGAGTTTTCTCTATAATGTGATCTGAAGAATTTCTTTTCTGATTTTTGTTGTTCTGTGAGCCTCCTAGAGCTGAACGGGTCTTTCTTTTGTGAGATTAAGAAAGTTACAAGCATGAATGTCCAGTGTTACTCTCTGCTTGGCCTTTGGTGTGTGACCAGCCCAAGGGTCCTGTGGGTCACAGAGCTGGCCCTGCTAGACCAGAAGGTGGAGAGGGAGTCCCATTGCGGGAAGTGGAACAATTATAACAGGGATGAATCCCGCTGTGATTCAGACTCGTCAGTGTCCTTCGACATCAGATGAGTGTAGACGCCCATCTTTTGCATTTGTCGTCTATGTATGTGTGCATGAGGAGAAATAATTCTAAAATTCAGGCCACTCACAGCCCTGTGGGCTTTAGCAGAGGCTGGAACCTCTGGGTAAGTTCTGTTCAGTGGACTCTCCTGGAGGCTAACACTGGATTTCCATTGCTCTCCACATGTCCCCTTCTGGAATTTGTTCTTTTCCTGCTTTGCATATTGGACTCTCTTCTCAGTAGATCTACTGATGCTATTTGAGGCAATCCTGGGTCTGGCAGGTGGGAGCCCTCCCCAAGCAGAGCCCTGAGGTTCCTGGCTGTGGCTCCAGGCTGTGGAGGATTCCCACTGCACATCCTTGGAACCAATCTCTCTGGTAGTGTGGTTTCTGGGTGTTCATTGCTCCCTCCAGTTTCTGTGCTAGGGGGTCCTAGGCAAGTAATTACACACCTTCCATTTTTGGTAGAAGTGTGTGTTATGTTATCTTGGATCTTCCCTTGCCTCAATTTTTTTTTTGTGGTTCTTTATATGCCATCTTAACTGGAATCCCCTCGCTCTCAATATCACTTATAAAACATGCTATAATCTGTATATCTTGCTGTGACTCATCATTTCCACTGACATGAGTTTAGTAGACGTCCTTCTCCTCCACTACAGATATTAAATTACCTTAGTGGGTGTATAGATTGGTCCTAGTCAAGTGATCCTATTGGACCAATGAGAATGTGGATTTGTAGTCCATGTATATGCTGTTTGGAAGAAATAATTATAAATTTAGGCCAGTCACACAGACATAAAAGTAGATGAATGTGACATAGAAAAATGAAGGAAACAGTGGATTGAGAACCGATGTGATAGTAGCATGAGAGAATTTAACAATTTCTGCTTCCTTTCCTGATATCTTGCTGGTATTTTTTCTTGTTTGTCTTGAAACCTAGTTGTTATCTTTTATGGAGATTTTCTGAGTTTGCAGTGTCTTTTCACTAACTTGGAACTTATGCTTAAACTTGTTTGAAGTGAGCATCTGAACTTTGACAAAAACTAACCATGATGGAGATACTGAAGTGGGAAGAAGAGTAGTAAGCTCACACTTTTTCAAAACTTCATTTAAATGTAAAACAGCCATGAAATGCAAGCAATGCTGTCTGTAGTTTACTGGTGAAGAAATTGAGAACGCGTGACTTGCCTAAGAACAGAATTCCATAGATGGTCGAAGCAGATGTCTTTGTAACCCAAAATCTTATTTTCATCACCACCTTAGTGTGCAAAAAAAAAAAAATCCTTGTATAATGTAATAGAGGGTGCACTAAGGTGAATAGATCATGGTCACTTAGGGGAATTTGGGTCACAAACCTCAGAATTTGTGTAATGTTGGATTAAAACTCTTAGGTAATGAGTATTTTAAGTACTCTGACATTGGAAAAGTCTAAAAGAATAAAGTATGTAAAGAGACTTTAGAGGTCTGCAATGAAATAAAATCTGATGTCTACCTTGTTTCCACAAAAGTTTTATTTTAGTTTAGTTTGTTTGTTTTGTTTTTTGCTTGTGAGGAAAACGTATAACAGCAGATTTAAGCAAACATACTGGCAATGCTAAAGTGATTTTGTGTTTCAGGCACGTGTTTTTAACCATGGAACCATTTCCTCAGTCTGCTTTAAAAAATTTCTTTCCAAATGCTAAATGATTTAAAAGCTTGACCCAGTTTGTGTTAGAGTTTTGTGTGTATGTATGTGTGTATGCATGTATCCATGTATATGTGTGTATATATGTATGTTTGAGACAAGATCATGCATTATAGCCTAAAATGGCCTGAAACTTACTCTGTAGCCCAGACTGACCTCAGACTCAGTGCTACAATGACAGGTGTGAGCCACCATATCTATCTGTGAAGAAATTATTTGTAAACAAGTTGCTTCACAATGTGGAATTGTGGCTGGGTTCCCAATATTGATTTCCTTGTAATAGTGATGAGTGTTATCCCAGAAGGACGTACTACTTAGCTCTGGGAGAGTCTTCAACAGCACATACTGCCAGGGTGTGGGGATTCAGGGCTTTTGGGCAAAAAGCAGGGCCTGGCCTGAATCCTCACTCTGCTACTGATGAACTGTGAGTTTCGATCAAAGCTGGGTTTCTTAGTCACCATCTTTATGATACAGAGGTAATAAAACAAAGAGTTGTTCTGACCTCAGAGGAAGTGGGATGATTTATTTTCCAGTACCTATGCAGCACATGTGTGGTGAAGTAATGGTGAAACACACAGAAATCATAGCTACCGTGACTGATTCAAATCCAAGCTTCCTAGCTTTGCTATTTGCTAACATGTGAATCATTGGTCAAGCTCTAAAACCCAGATTTTGCAGAACTCAGGAAATTATAACACTTATAATATAAAGCTGTTTTGACGATTAAATGATAACAGTATAAACAGGGAACTTAAAATCATAGCCAGTGTTTTCTAAGTATTCATTAGATAGAACCCATTTTTATTAAACCTATATATGTGCAATCTCTATTATAAATGAAATTAAATACATGTGTTGTGCCATATTGGATCATATGTATATATATATATATATATATATATATATATATATATATATATATATATATATATATATACATATATAAAACTTTATATATAATTTAATATTTTACTATAATATAATATTTTACTTTATATAATACATAAGATAAGATAGTAATATAAGTATACTTTAAGAAATAGTAATCCAATGAGCAATAATAGGAAAGAGGTGAAAGACGGGGGATTATACAAGAATAAAGACTGTGGGGAGAGCCAGAGCATCTGAAGTTTCTTGTTGCTGGTATCAAATATCTGACAGAAGTAAGATAAATACAACAGGATGTTTTTGGCTGACACTTCATCGTAGCAGGGAAGATAGGACATCAGGATCATGAGCAGGCTTACCACATGGTGACTACAGTCACAATACAGAGAGGTAACTGCTCAAGCTCTGTTCAGTTTCTCCTTTGAAATCAGTCTGGGACCCTAACCCAGAGGAGGGTACTGCCAAGACTTAGAGGTCTGGAGGTGTGTTTCCACGAGGATTCTAAATGTCGCCAAGTTGTTTTTCTCCAAGCAAATTTGTTGCTTACGGCAAGCCTAATAAAATTCAAAATGAATGTTCATTAACATTGACCAATTAATTCTAAAATTTTGTATAAAGATTTATAAGATTTAAAAATTGCTGATGTAAATATAAAAAAAAAGTTCTGGAGAACTCATACTACATGATTTCAGTCATTATTTCAATAGCCACTCTAATCAGCAAAAATGGGGCAAACATCAAATTCTAACCCCAAGTCCGATAATAACCAGTGATGTCTCTTGGACTTCTGAGTTCGCCCCTCCAGCTCAGCTACTCACACTCGGGGAAAACTCCATCTGGTGCTGGCCATCCTTGGCAACCATCGATGGTATTTCAATGGGTCTTCTGCTACCCATGGTTCATCCTCATGGCTCCATTGCATGTCCACTCAGTCATCTCAACACACATGCTTCACACTGCCAATGGTCATTTACAGAAAGAAAACCATGTTGCAAATCCAATGACCCACTTTCCTGCATTTGTTAAACCCCATATCACCAGGTGGGCTATCAACTTATAAATTCAAGGGGGGAATAAAGCCAACTTGGAAGAGCAGGAAGCATTCAGGCCCCTTACTTCAAAAGAGTTCACATTCTTCCTTCTGTCTCAATGCAGATCATATGGCCCAATCTCAATGGCTGTTATCTCTCAAACAATTGCAGCTGACCGAGCAGCAGTTTCAGCCCAAAGATTTCATTTCTTTCTGTGCCATCTCTCTCAGCTCACACCAGTCCATTTCTCTGCAAGGCTACCCTGAATAGATTCTCAGAACTCAGGCAGGCAGAACGCAGCAAGCGTGTCTTACAAACTGCTTCTAGATCAGTCCCATCAAAGTTCTTTCTCACCCTCGTAAGACTAACCTCACAGTCCATAGTCCTTACTGCATTCAGGTCTTTTTACTCTGACCAGAATGGTCCATCAAGCTCTACCCTCAACACTGCAAGGCATCTTAGTCCAAGGTTTCAAAACCATCCACATTCCTCCTGCAAATCAGTTCCAAAAGTCTAACAGCCATGAAATCAGCTGGGCGTGGTGGCACACACCTTTAATCCCAGCACTCAGGAGGCTGATGTAGGAGGATTGCCCTGAGTTCAAGGCCACTCTGAGACTACATAGTGAATTCCAGGTCCACCTGGACTAGAGCGAGACCCTACCTCAAAAAACCAAAAAAATAATAATAAAATAAAATAAAAAATAAAAGCCAGGAAATCAAGCTTCTAGCAGCTATGACAGATTTCATTTCCTGGTATGAAAACTGTTGCAGTTAATTTCTCTTTGCTGCATGGAAAAGAGCCCAACCAAAAGCTGCTTGTGGAGGAATGGGTTTATTTTGGCTTATGAAGTAGAGCGGAAGCTCCATGATGGCAGGGAAAATGATGGCATGATCAAAGATATGGGCATCACTTCCTGGACAACACCAGGTGGTCAAGAGCAGCAGGAGATTGTGCCAAGTACTGGAAAGGGGAAGCTGGCTATAACCCCCCTTAGCTTGCCCCCAACAACACAGCTCCAGTAAGATTTCAATACCCAAACTGCCATTAGCTGGGGATGGAGTATCCCCACATGTTCGTTTGTGGGGGACACCTGGATCAAACCATCACAGGTGGGAAATGAAATTCATGAGATCCAGTGTTAAAATTGCCTACACTATTTTTCCTTCTCATTAAAAATTATTTTATTTTTGAAAATATAAAATCCAATATTTTTAAAAAATAAAGCCAATTACTTCTTAAATGTAAATTAGTCATGAGTATAGTGAAATAACATTTCTGAATGCAATTTTAACCAATAACTGGCCACAAATGTATCAAGTATGATATTTTGGATAGATATTTTCTTTATCACCCTCATAATAATTACCTATGTGGTATATTTTCATTTGTGTTAATGGAGGATATTAGCATATCTGCTTAGAATATTTAAATGCACATACATTTTTACCATATTTAAGAATAGTAGCTACTACTGAAATGAATCCCATTTTACTTCTTACACCATCAAAAATAATCAAAGAAAGAAAGAGTAGAATAATCGAATGTCAAGGAGTTAGTGCAGAAGCAGATTTTTCGCTGAAGAATTTCCACCATTAACATTTCCATGTTGTTCACATTCAAGAGCAATAAACATCAGCACATGATATTTTACCTTGAAATTCTTTCTTGCACACGACTTTCAATTAATATAACCCACTCTTCTCACACCTTTTGTGTATAAAGAACTTGTGCATATTATGTTTGCACTATCTGGGGTTCATAGCTATGTAATTCCCACGAAAGTGGACATTTTAAACTAGCCAACTCAAAGAAAAGGAATGAAATTTTATTTCATGTGCAAATTGAATTCTCTTTTATTGTTCGAGAGAACAAGGGCACTTCTCTAACTCCTATTGGATATGCATTTGTGAAAGGGTTTGCTTAATAAGATGAGAAGAAATACTGTGAAAGTATATATATATATATATATATATACATATACATATGTATATATATATATATACTTCCAATAGTAGTCTCTATATAAATATATTCATAAAATGAGTTTCACTACAACAGTATAACAATAAAGTACAACTCAATTGGAGAAGAAAACTAGATGAAGTTGAAGGCTCTGTGGCAAAAGCATTTCTAGAATAGTAAATAAAGAATGTCTAACAAGTTTTGTAAATGCATTGAACCTGGTAAGATATGTAGTCAGAAAACAATTTGTTTTTCTTCCACCAAGGTCTTCAAATATACTCTGTGAGATCTCTATTTTCTCTGTATGTGATGTGTCTGGCAGATAAATTGCTTTTTGGTTAACTTCTGAATATTAGAGGCATGTCATCCTTTAGGATTAAGAAGTCTAACGTAATACAAATCAAACTTAAACTCTTGTATATTTCAAATATTTTCCTCCTACCTCAGATCAAGATTGATTAATGCATAGAAACAAGCTAAGAAAAAGTTAGGTTCTATCATTTTCTCTCAAGGTAGTTTGTGAGGTTCAAGAAAGAGTGAGGCAAGAAAGATCCTTTTGGATAAATATTTTTGATTACAGCTCTGCAATCAATCCTGGCTTTGTTGGAACTTTATTGGAGACTGTGGACAGGTCCCTTGACTCTCCACTATATGGATATAAGAGAATCTCCATTTATTGAGCTACATTCCAATGTCCTATGTCCTAGTCTCTGAAGCTACCCTCACATCACCAACTAGGGTCTTTTCAAAATGCTTCAATACACACACACACACACACACACACACACACACACACACACACACACACCATCCTTTTCCTAAACAAATCTAAAACTAGAAACCATTTGAATTCTATCTTCTCTCCTTCCTCTGCTCCAATCAGATGTCAGCCAAGTGTAATTTCTTTAGACTTTTCTGGATGTACAATTTTCTACTGAAGAGATATTATAAGGTAAGAGAGAAGAAGGAGATGAAGAAATCACTAAAATCTCATTGTGTGTGCCCTCAGGAATTTTCTTAAACTTGGCTCTAATAAAAATCAGTTGTAGAAATTATCTCCGCAAGCCTGATAATAAGTTTCTAGATTCTACTGGTACAGACAACATTGCCTCTATTAGTTTTCCTTTTAGAATCAGCCACTTAGCCTGAGGCTAGAAAAAGCATAACATCGAGGGTTTTTTAAAATCTCATAGTTATGCCAATTTTAGATTCTTGTATTTAAAAAATATGACTTTTCATTGGGAATGAATTTGTGTCTTCATTCTGCAGTATAGAGATATTTCTAGGCCCTCTTATTAAAAAACAGAAATATTCTCAAGCATTTGTTACATTTCTCACTGCATTACAATGCATGTATATGCAAGTTACTATTATTTTCTGTAGTTTAATAGAATTTTGTGTTGTATTTTCCAAGTAACATTTAAGTTGATGTCAGAACATAAGACTAAAATTGCTCTTGGTTGCAGTGGATGTAATCTCTGGGATAAATGATTCAACAATATAGATCATAAATAAAAGTACAAAATTCTTATGCAACAATGACAATAACATAAAATTTACTATGAAATATGGTGTTTAAACTTCAAGTTTATTTACTTATGCAGCCAAGCATTCCCCCCATTTACTATCTCTGCACATAATTGTATATTCATAATATTTCTTCTTCCTCTTCATAATTTCCCACAATTTTATACATTGAGTTCTTCAAAACCTCATTTCACTTTTGGTTATAGAAATGAAGGTATTTTTGTTTATATACATAGCCAAGTATTATTATTACCTTCTCTTTACTTTGACAAGAATCTGACCAAAATCTGTGGATGGGAAGAAAGTTTTCATTTTTCTTTGTGTCTCAAGGGGAAGCTCCATGATAGCAAGGGGAAGCATGTCATGAACAAAGCCTGAACAACACCTTTGCCATTACAGCTGAAAAACAGCAGCACGAGGGTGGGAAAAACTCTAGCAAGGGGGAGCTGGTGCTAACATTCCTCAACAACACACCTCCTCCAGGAAGGCACCATCATAAGAGGATCAAATCTTCACAACACATGAGTTTAACAGTGACATAGATTCACATGATCATATTTGGCCCCAGATGTCCCCAAATTGATGACCATCTATGATATATAATGTAATCATTCAGTCCAATTTTAAAAGTATATTTTTAACAATCCTAGTACTGTTCAAACATCCTCAGAGTCCAACTTCTCTTAAATTTGAGCTGTAAAACCACACTGCAAAAGATGACATTACAAGTAAAGATTGAACCAATAGGTTATCTGAAACCAATGGGGCAAAGATAAATCCTGCAGCTCCATGTTCAATTTCTGAAACCAGTGACAGAATCTCTGGAGTGCCGATTCCATCCCTGCAGCCTGGGGAAAACTCCATATGGAGCCAGAAGTTCTCCATGACAGCCATTCAATTGTCCTGGCATCTCAAAAACCTGGGATTTCTACTGCAAAACCAAGTGCCTCTACACAGTGGATCTAACAACCCTGCCACACATCACCCATTGGACTTTCCCATAAAGCAAATTGTGTTGCAAACCAATGACCCTTATAATCCCATAGTTCCAGGTAGGCTACCAAATTGCAATCTAGAGGGGATTAAAGCTGATTTTGAAGAATAGGAAAACTTTTAAGTATTTTTTTCTGAGGTATGGTCTAACTCTACCCTAGACTTACCTGGAACTCATTCTACAATCCCAGGCTGATCTCAAACTCATGATGATCCTCCTACCTCTGCCTCCCAAATGCTGGCATTAAAGGTGTGCACCACTATGCCCAGCCCCATCAACATTCTTCCTTGAGGCTCTCTACTTTCAAAAGATTCGGCATTCTTTGTACTCTCCCAATGCAGAACAGCTGATGCAATGTCAATGGTCATAACCTCTCAAACAATCGCACCTGAACTGAGCTGTTTTCTGTTGCCCAAAACTCCAGGTCTGGCGGCTCACATCTGTAATCACAGCACTTGAGACCCTAAGTAAAAGTATTGCCTCACGTTCTCAGCCAGCTTTGACTGAACAGTGATTTCTAAAATAGTGTGTGTGGCAGTGTCAGATACTACTTCACAATTCAAAAAATAACAAAAATAATGTTTATAAAGTGTTAATAAGGAAGAAAAGAAATGTTTATAAATTATTTATTTAGATCTAGTATTTAGAGGAATCTTTGTACCTGATACCCATCTGTGCATGTTTGGTGTTTTTGGACTCTAGGAAATGATATAATGTAGAATCCAGCTGTGAGAGTTGAAGTAAATTTGTAGTACATTCCTCTAATACAAATTAGGTAGATGGAACAACACATTAGGTGCCAGTAACTTGAGTGGCTTATGTAGCATCCTAAAGAGGAAACTATGTCCCCTTAATCAGTAGAATCTGACTTAAATTGAATTTGAAGTTTTACAGGGAATGGTCACTGTTGCAGGTAATCAACTGACATATACAATTCTGTAGGGATTCAGTAATGTTTGTAACTAAATTTGGTGACATATAAACCCAACTGATTATAATAAATCACCATGAACCAATATAAGTCTTAAATTATTGGGTTTAATTTTTCTATCTAATATTTTGCTTCTAAGGAGTTTATGACCTGTAGACCTGATTCATGTTTTCCTTATTCTCCAAATATACAATATTTGTATATTCTCCAAATATACAATATTGGTCCCAATATACAAATGAAGTTTAATAGGAAGAGTAGCATTTGCCAAAGATCTCCTGGGCTTGGTGGTAAGAGAGCATTCTTCCAGTCCAAGTGCCCTGGAATCAGAATAAAAACACGGCCAACTCAAGGTTGTTTAATGATGCTGTTGCAGTTGCTGGAATGAAGTGGTGACACCTGATTCCTATGTGATATTCTTGCGCACAAATAAGCAGAGGTGTAGCCTGACCTTTTCATCATTATGGTGTTTTACATGAGGGTATCTAGATGCAACCTTCTGTGTGTCTTGGAATTTTATTAATGCATTTTCTTCAATAATCTGGGAGACATACAGAATCCAATGTTTTGTGTATTTTCAATCCTATACACCAGGAAGCAAGTGTTGGAAATAACTGAACACAGCCTTTTCTTTCTTCATCTCTAATTCCTCTGCCTCGATGTACAAAACCTAAGATGATGTATTATTTATTAACTCAAGATTTCCATATATATTTTCCTGCGCATTCACACCGCCCACTTCTGATTACCCAATATTATGGAAATGTGCATAACAAGAGTTAAGGCAAAAAAAGAAGCATTCTGCACATTGGTAGAAAGAAAGAATTTTTGTTTAACAAATATGTTCAATTGAGCCAGGTAAGGAGATAGGAATTAATTCATCAAGGCTTATGTGGACAGACTGTGGTCCTTCACCTTGGTGACACGCATCATGGCAAAAATTCAGAGTTTGCACTGTTACCAATGCAGGACACCACACTGTGCATTCCTGCTTTGTGGTATCAAGGCAAAGGCATATGCAAGAGTAGACAGAGATGAGCGTATTCTTTCTTCTTGCTAATTACTACAATTAGCCTGGGATATGGAATCAATTCTAGACCAGCCTGTGATATGGGGTGACACCCTGCCTAAAAGTAAAATAAAACAAAAATCTCCAAAATAACAGTTCTTCATGGGTAAAGAATCAGGCAGAGGCAAATAAACAAGTTGACCATTGAAGACCTCAGACATTCAGAATTCTCCTGTGATAAGTGCTTTATCACACTAGGTTACAATGGTGCTGAGAATTATTGATTTTTTAATGACAATGTTAAAAGTATCATAAGATAAACTAGAATTAGGGACTATTGAATAGACATTCGTAAGCATTTTAGAAACACTTTCACATGAATGAGGAAAAAAATCGAATTGTTATCAAGGAATAATCATTGTCTAACCAAGTCATGTTATACATTTTGTTTTCAAGCTTCTATTTTGTTTGTTTGCTGTAACCAGCTTAAGAACAGTCGTGGCAGTTTTGCAGCTGTCTGAAAAAACCTGCATCTTCATTTTTGATATAAATTTTCTTACTCTATTTCCCCCAAGAGTCCAGTAGAATAAGACATACTATTGCTGTTGCAAACCAGATAGAAATATGTTGAGTTCAAAAGGTTTAGAAGGGATTTATTGAGGCAATGATCAGCCTATGTTTTATGATTGCTGTAAATTCTGTGGTTATGGCACAGGAGGGCAAAGTGCTTAGTCAGCATTATGAAAGTTTGACATTGTCACTTTGCTCACGTTTAGAGAATATAGGATGATATTTCCCAGAGGAACATCCATCCCTTCCCATCTTCTTTTTTTTTTTTCTGCATGAGGACAGCAGCATTGCTGGCTTATTCCCATTTGCGTTTATGTTGTTTACATACAGGGCTACATATCCTAACTAAGGAAGGCATCCTCTCTGCTCCTGTAAGAGGAAAATACCCTGTCACTGAGAGTGCGCACAGGCACTGAGTATAAATAACACATATTTCACAAAGGTCACAGCTTGATTCTCTTCATTGGTACTTATCTCTTTTGAATCTATTATTGTTGTTTGAGATAAGATCTTAAGTACCACAAGCTGGCCTTGAACTAGCTTCTCAGCTAAGGATGACCTTGAACTTCTGAACAACTTGCTTCTGCTTCCCACATACTGGGATTACAGACATGTTCTAGCATTGCCTGTTTCTGCAGTGTTGAGGATGGAACCCAGGGCTTCCTGCATGCTAAGCAATTAAGTAAGCCATACCCCCTGACTCTTCCTGTTTAAAATTTAATATGCTGGACAAAAAATTATTTAATTATTTACTCCTCATAAACTGATTGTAGGGATCTAGGAATTCTAGCTATCTTCTTTTTAGTATGCTCAATGTTGACAAAAATTACCATATACATATGGAAATGCAGTGTAGAAAGTCATTAGATGCATTTACACTAATCCAACCTAGTTAAATAGAAGCAGTATACAGGAAGAAAAACAAATGTAAATTAGTTTAGTAGAGTATGATGCTATTTTTCTTTTTAAAACGTGCATCTAATTGTTGAGGTTAATATTTTTAAAATTAATCATTTAGGTATTAAATTGGCTATAAGAAGGTGATCTAAATAACACAATATTTTTGTCATTGGATACTCTAAAAGGAAACATGAATATTTTATTAAATAATAACTTTAAAATTGATTTTAAGGCAGAAAATGTTAAGTTGAATACAATTTACCACAAGGCGTAGCACCCATCAGTAACAACTGACTTGGGCCAGGAAGACCGGGATGAGTACTAAGATATACAGGATCCCTTGCCACAAGGACTAATACAGACAGCCCA
>PVHP010028093.1:0-23389 GCA_004024765.1 Zapus hudsonius | reverse complement strand
TCGCTGAAATCGCCTGTGCCCTCCTGGCAAGTACCCATCTGTACCGGCCTCTGCTCTCCAAGTACTGGCAGAGTTCCTAGTTATCTGCCTGAGGTCTGGCCCTGGAACTGAGCTAGGTCAGTTTTCCCAAGGATCACATCTGCCTGTGTATGTGGGGGGGTCGTGGAAAGAAGGGTGCCGGAGGATCGGGTGCTAGAGGGAAGGGGCCCCTTGAGGGAAAGGTGCTTAGCCGGCAACGCAGGCAGGCTCAGGAACCGGCTGGGAGGAGACAATGGCGGGAGCTAGGGGTGGGGAGGGGGCTGCTCTCCATTCCTTTTCGGAGCAGAGAGATGCTGGTGAACCCTGTCTGTGCTGGTGCGGGAGCTGGGGGGAGGGTGGGTTTGGGTTCAGGTCCTGCTGGGGTCCGGGGTTTGGATCCCAGCTGGAAAATCAAACCTTTACGGAGAGAGTCCTGGTGATGCTGTTACTCGTCCACCAACTTGCTCCCCCAAAATGGTTCTTGCTCAAAGTGCTTAATGTGATTTTATAGCTTTCAGGTATTTTATAAGCTTTCATATCCTTTTTATGATACAAGGGAATTACTTGGCTTTCCTGTGTTCTTTACCTCTATCCCCTATTTTTTGGAAGCTTGGCCTTTTATGTTTCTTACTTAAAATCTTTGTGCAATTTAATACGGCTAGTGTATTAGTGGAATTCTTAGTTGCATCTTGCCAGTGATTTCATATATGTACAATTGCACACATACCTGTGCACTTCTGTATTTACTCATACATGTAGATTTTTGTGTGTCTGTCGATGGCTAAAATAAATCTATTTTGTCAAGCATCAAAAATATGTGTTGTTTGTTAATGTAACATAAGCTAGACATCAGGGAAGACTGCCTTGTCTTTTCCAGAACCTATTACATTTTTTCATTAAAACATCAAATGATATGGTTAAAACTCAAAACCTCAGGCATCAGTCATAACACTACAATATGTGAGTGAGCCAACACTGGCCATGGGGAGCTGGCTACAATACCCCTAAACCCATCTCCAAAAACACACCTCCTCCAGCAAGGCTCCAATTCTCAAATTGCCACCACCTGGGCACCTAGGATTCAGAACACATACATTTATGGGGGACTCCTAATTTAAACCACCACATACCCACACACATGTGCACCTGTACATGCACTTTCTTCCATGTGCATAAAATCACAATCACACAAGCCATATGCATGTACGCATAAAAAATATTGATGTCAAGAAGAGAGGAAGAACTACAAATAAAGAGCAATTATCCTAACCCACTTAAAGAAACAGAAAATTGGAGGATGAGGTCAATAATCACCAGAGAAATTAAAATCAATATCATAGTGTGAGATCACCTCATACCCAATAGGATGATGACTCAAAGAGTTGAAGTCAACATGCTCAGAATAGAATATGGAGAAAATGGAAGCCTCAGATATTGTTGGTGAAGGTGTAAATTGGTACAGGCACTGTCAAAAACAGTGTGGTGGTTCCACAAAATGTTAGAAGAAAACTACCACATGATCCTGAAATAGCACTTCTTGTTTTATGGTTCCCCTAATTCAAAGTAGATCAGCAAGACATGCTTATAACAGCATCATTATAACACCCTACAGTTGGAAGCAACCCACATATTCAAGGAAAGATGAATGAATATGAAAAACATGGTGCCCACATGTAATTCATTTTTATCAAACCATAAGGGGGAAGAACTGTGGGCTGGGGAGATGGCTCAGTAGATAAAGTATTTGCAGATCAAGCTTGAGTGCCCAAGTTCAGATCCTCAGGTTCCATGTAAAAGTTGGAAGCCATGGCAGGCTTCTGTAGTTCCAGCCTGCTGACTGCTAGATGAGAGGTGGAGATGGAATGTCCTGTAAATTTTTGGACCAGGGAGCCTGACAAACAAGGCAATGAAGAATGAGAGAGACCTTGCCTCAAAAAGATGTGAGAAGATTGACATCTGAAAGTTGTCCTCTTAACTCCATGTGGGGGCCATGGCATGTGTGGGTACGCATGCGCGCACACGCTGCGTGCACACACACACCCATATATGCACCAGAAAATGAGGAAGAACATTCTGCCACATTCCATAATATGTATGCACCTTGCTAAGTGGAATAGTCTTCATATAAGAAGACTAATACTGTATGAGTCCATCTAATGAGGTATGCAATATTCTCAATCTTTGTCATAGACTAGACTAGAATAGTGGATGCTGTGGGTAAAAGAGAAGGGAATTTCTGACTTGCAGGGGGGGAAGCCTGAGAAACGTGTTTCACAATAGTGCCACATTTAAAAAGAGGTACAATGACAAAGTTTGTGTCATGTGTTTTTATATTCACCAAGATTAGAGACCTTGGCTTTTTTGTCCTGACCTTTGTGATCTCAGGCCTCTGACTGCTGCAGGAAAAGTTGTTTACTTTCAGTTGTTCTGCCTTTTTCTTAGGATAAGATGAATGGGAAATATTCCTACTGTTTCTATATCATACTTTCTTTTTTAAAATTTTTTATTGTCCATAATGAGTTACATTATTTAGTGGGCCAACAATGAATTGTTATCCCCAATTCCCCAATGCCCCCTCTCCCCATCCCCAATCAGCTGGATATCCTCCACCGTGGGCCGTCTGGATCAGTCCTTGTGGCAGGGGACCCTGGATTGCCTAGTACTCAGCCCGGTCCTCCTGGCCCAAGTGTGTTGTTGCTGAAGGGTGCCATGCCTCTGGATAGTCTTCCCCACCATACTTTCTTTTAATTACTAAAACCCAATGGACGTGATTACTTGGATTTGTGACCAATTATGATTGAAATAAGCTATTTTAGAATAAGTTTAGATTTATATCAGCACTAAAGAATAATAGAGTATCTTCCCAAATTCCTAAACCATATTGATAACATAAGCTACTACTATGCATTTGTTGCCACAGTGTTGAAGTGATGTTGACACATTTTCAGCCATGGTTTCCAATCACTTTGCCAGCAAACCATGGATTTCCCCACAAATGACAAAAAACATCACACTGTCTCCAGACAAAATGACATTTTAAAATGATTAATTCAATGCAGGGAGTAAAAAACAATATGAAGTCTGTCATTTCAAAATAATGTATGCTAAAAATCCATTCTGCTAAGAAATGCTCATTTTACAAGAACACTTACAGACCAAACTATAGCCCAGGCTTACCTGGCTGGGAACTTTAAAATATGAGCATATTCCAAATTGGTTGTATTTGCATCAGGCTATCCACTTATTTCCCCTCTTCCATGTCCCCATTCTTTTAGGGACACTCCTCAGAGGACTATCCATCATCACTGTGGAATCATGAATGCATCAGGCAGATGCTGTGAGGAGGACACTGCCTCACAGTACATGTTCCTATCCTGTGGCTCTATATTCTGTCCATGCCTTTTCCTTTCATGTTCCCTAAGCCTTGGTGAGCATGTTAGAAGTCTCCTTTCATGTTGAAATCTTGGGTGCTTCTTATTTTTTTCTTTGATGAGTTTTGAGTTGCCTCAATGTCTACTGCCATCTCCCTGGAGGAGATTCTTTGCTTAGCTATGAGAACAGTGCTCCTATTTAATATGCCACTTACTCTGTAGTGTTTCCTGGGATGTGATAGCATATGTGGTAGAGATACCTTGTGAGGCACTCAGCTTTCTCTTCTCATCACTGTGATGGATCTTGGGTCTCCCCAGTTTTTGCTGCCATCTGTATAAAGCAGGTTCTTAAACCAAGAGTGGGAGTAGCATTGGCCAAAGGGGATAAACATATATATTAAGAAACTTTTAATGGATATGACCCCTCCATTTAGTCAAATAACAATGGAAGCTTCCCTCTAAGGTCTATAATCTTTCAAGTGATAGGCTTCTGACTTGGTTCTCAGTGCCAGCTATGAATTCTCTTATATCCAATTGGAGAGAAGTTGATTACCCCCATAATTTATGTGCCACTATTACAACAGTGGGTTCATCTTGCCAGGCTGGTTGCATTTGTAGCTTATAGGATCCACTTCTTGTTCACAGTGCTGGTGACTTTTATTCCCCAGTAGCTTGAAGAGCACTTTCTGGCACTATAACAGCTGGCCAGCAGGGAGCTGGTTTCCATCTCAGTTCCAACTTGATTTCTCAATGTCCTGTGACCACACCCTATCAATCTTCAACTTTTGAAGTTATGAAATTCAGAAAAATCTTGGATCTGACTTCTTCACCCAGGATCAGTGGAGTATATAATTCAGATCATGCATCCTACTGGTGCAAAGACACCAATGCAATACAGGCAGTGAGAACCTGCCAAGTTGGGAGAAGAATGCTCACTGTGAATTAGGCTATCTCTTCTCCCACTCTCTTGAGGCCAACATGACAAAGGAAGGGCAGAGACAGCTGTGAAGGGTGATGGCCTGTGGTTTACTCTGCAGCAGGGAGCAGGAAGAGCCCATGCACTGCAGCAGCATTGTGGAATCTCAGGGGATCCCAAGATCTGAGTCTCTGATGTCATTTTAAGGTGGCTGATGTGGGTGGTTGCTGTGAACATCCAGGAGCAGCAACTGAAAATCTCCTCTGAAAGAATTGAATAAATAAGCACATCTTCAAGTGACATTGATTAGCCATTTTAGTTATTCATTATAAATCATTTAAGAACTTTATCATCATGGTCTTGCAACTGACAGGTTTGTAAACATCAAGATATAAACTCATTGCAAATTAAAAATGCAATTCTTAAAAATCTCAGCTTGATCAATGCACCTAAAAGATATATTTAAAAAACAAAAACATATCTAAAGGCTGGAAATATGGTTCAGACAGAAAAGTGCAATCATGAGTACTTGAATTCAGATCCCCAATATCCATGCAAATGTCACATACAGTGGCATGCACCTATAATACCAGAACTGGTAGGGTGGAAATAGGGGATCCTTTGAACTTTTTGGCTAGATATTCTAGCCAAACTAGTGAGATCTAGGTTCAGTGAGCAAGATCCTGTCTCAAAAAATAAGGTCAAGAATGACTGAGAAGACACCCAACATTGACCTCTGGCCTCCACATTGACATGCATACCTAAGCACATGTACCCACCCACACATATAAATGCATTCATATGCATAAGGGAAATGTGTGCACACATACATAAAGAACATACATACACACACAAACAAACCTAAAACTGATTTTAATTACCAAAATAGGCCTTTAGACAAAATATTTTAAAAGTCCCTGCAGCATAGAAAATGCACACAGTGCCAGGTATTTTGTCAATGGAAAAAAGCAAGTCTGAGTCTGTAAGATCTTTCATTCTGATCTTTCATCCATTTCTTCTTGCTGGAATTTCTTATTTACTTCTTGGTACATTGCCTAGCTGGAGGATGGTATATAACTCAATCCAGAATTTGTTCAGTTCTTCTTTCTCAGCCTTGGGATCTTATCAATGCCCGGAAGGTTGGATGGGCTGCTATTGTCTCTTTGCCATCATGTGGTTTGCAGTTTTCTGGGCACTAGAATCAGTAAATAAAGTTACAGTAGTTTCAACATTGCTGGCCTTGATTTTCCTTGTCCTCTCCCTTACTGTCCTCTCTAGGCTGTGTGTGTATTTGTGCCTTTGTAGTCTATAACCCTGCTGTATCTCCAGTCTCATTGGTTTCCCTCTGTCTCTGAACCTGGTTGTCAACACCCTGCATCACTTCTCCCTGAATCAGAAGGTCTCTTCTCACATAGTAAGATGTGAGCCCATGCCTCCTATGAGTACAGCATTGCTGAGACAGATCCATCATTCTTTTCCTCACTAGTCAAGTATTCTGCTGGTCACCGTGTTGAGTGTCCCTTTTGCATGGAGAGGCTCTAAGATGCTTACTGTGAGCTTCTTGTTCACTGCCTTAAACTGGGTACGTGCTGCCCCTCTACATCCTTTTCTATGTCCACAACATCAAGCTCTATAGTCTCCCTCTCCCCATACACTGAGAAGATAACTTGGGCAGGCCTGAATATTGGAATCTTCTTACCTAAGCATCTTGAGTGGCTAGGACTTATAGGCCAGGCTTGATGTTCTTATGTACTGCCCATATTAGGCAGTCCAGTAGCCCCCTCTTTGTTGCTGGGGTTGTTTGGGCAGCAGTGAGGGTTTTGACAAGGGGAGGCTGCTATTTCTCAGCCTACCTGCTTACAGTTGAGCTCATAGTGACTGAGGCCTGCTGTGGGCTATGGGCCTCCTCCCATGGGAACTGGCAGCAGATGTGATGCTGCTCAGGGACCTCTGACTTCAGTTCTCTGTTCCTGCTGTTGATCTACTTACAGGTGGTTTCCAAGCTCTAGTACTCAAGCTACACTTGAACAGATATTTGAAATGATGAGAAGTGAATGAACACGAATATATGACAGACTGAAAAACCCACAGAAGCACACAGTGTTAGAATTCCTGGATGTATAGAAGAAGAAAGAGGAGGAGAAGGAGGAGGAGGAGGAAGAACAAGAGGAGGAGGAGGCGGGAGAGGTGGATGAGGATCCATAAATAAATTAATCCATTTATTATATCAGAGCCTTCATGATTCAATCATGTCACAAAGAGCCCCACCTCTGAACCCTGATGCACTAGGAACCAAACATAAGATTCGGGGGATGGGCATTATTTGGGTGAGCATTTAAAGTCAAAATGATAACATATACTTAGTATATTTTTGAGTTATTTTTTCCCTAGTGGTTGCCACAAAGAAGATAATTAACATTTTAACTAAAAAGAACTTAGTTGATTAGGCTAGAGAGATAGCTCCGTGTTTGAGAGCATTTCCCATACAAGTGTGAGGGCCTGAGGGGGCCTAAGTTGGCCCAAGACCACCCGAGTTTGATATCCCTGCATGTAAACAGCTGGGCATGACATTAACTTCTGAAATCCTAGTCCTGTGGGGAGTGGAGACTGGAGAATCTGTGGGGCTTGTGAAAACAGCAAGCTCCAGAATCAGCGAGAGACTCCATCTCAAAGAAACCTGTGGATGAGCCTTTGCATGAATACACACACATGCATATACCACTCATACCACACCACACATACCACAGAGAGAGAGAGAAAGAGAGAGAACTTAGCTAATTAATACCAACTTAATATCAACATTATACAAAATTTTGCACCATCTAAAGCTTCTCATCTTTTATTGTCATAAAATTACTACTTCATAATGTTAAAGTTTATCAAGACAGTTTTATAAGTGCAATAGGCAATATTGTTCTTTTGCCAGAAAAAGAAAACAAAGAGTTCAGACCACAACATATTGTTTTTGCTTTTTATCAATGCTGGTATGGTTATCTTTAGTGGTACTCTAATGTATCAGTATTCTAATTGTTTCATGTGAATTTGAATACTCTCTATTATCTTCTGAGACTCCCATTTAGTGTTTCTTTTTATTTTTTACATTTGAAAACTCAAATGCAAAAAAAGTTTTTATTCTCTGATATATGAAACAAAAAAATGGCAGAAGTGTAGATCTGGGTAAAAAAAATACACTCCAAGCAGGTTGTATTCTCTCACAGGCAACAGCTCAGAATAAACCCCTCCTCTTTTTTTCCTTTAAAAAATGAATTCACATTTGCTGAACAACTTAAAACATGGTAAGACATAGAACTTTTCTTCTTGGTAGCAGACCCAGTTAGTTATTCAATAGACAACACTCAGCAATAACTTAGATATTTCTTTATCCTAATAACTGAACATTAGAGTTTTGGTTCTGTAATGCTTGTTTTAGTAAAAATAAAAACGCTTCCAAACACTTCAACAAAACATGAGATTTTCTGTAGGCTCTTCAGAACCCATGGGTCTTGAGTCTGGATGGACCCTCTCTGAGACTTCACTGGAGCATCTTGCCCCCCTCCCCTGCCTTGTGCTCAGGAACAAGTAGTCAATGATCTCTGCATACAATTGAGAAACACCAGACACAGGCCCCTGGAAAACAATGACTCAGCAAAAGCTACTTAAGTCCAATAAATAGTTCTCCAAAGGAAAAGAATTATCTTTTCACTTAAAGAATTCCTGCAACTAGCCACTACTCTAGGGATGGATGGTTGTATGCTCTAATCTCGCCCTATCAAAAGAACCTGCTTTAAAAGCAAAACTAACAACAGTTACATCCATCCAACTGCTAGGAGGCATCTCTCATTTTTACTGAAGACATCTTTAAAACTGACCTAGTCAGGCGACTCAAGGACAGACTGATATATCCCAGGGGAAACACTGGCTTTAATCCCACATGGCATGGTTGAGCCTCACCTTCCAGCACTGTAGGAACACTCTCTTTGGGTGACTGGCAGTGATTGCCTATTGTTGCAAGCTGGGATAGCACCACAGATACAAGGCATCTGTGCCCAGTTGTTCTTAGGTAATGCCCACCAGGCATTTTGAACTGGCTTTAAACATGGTGAAAAGTGAAATTCTTCCCCTGTGATGGCACCTGTCATAGGCATGGGTGCACCTGTCCTCAGATGGCCCCCGACTTCTTGTCATAAGTCATGCTATGGGTCAGCCGAGAACTCTGACATCTTTTCTGAGTTTTTTTTGTATGTGTGTCAATTAAGTTAAAAACAAGGATTTTACTATTTTAAAGAGTTGATTTAAAAAATTAAGATTAAAAAATTTTAAAAATTATTCTCTGCACTTAGACCTTTTCTTTCACTGTGCAAAGGTGCTGGGACTCAGGCCTGGCAGTGTGTGCATTTGTGTATATTTTAAGTTCCGTGGAGAAATCCTATAAAAATAGACTGTGGTAGTTTGAATAATGTCCCCCAATAGAATTTATTATAATTGTGTTTATTAAATTGTTAATTGTCTCCAGGCTTCTAACTGGAGGAAATGTCACTTTGGCTTAGCCTCCTGGGGACTGGCCCTTTCTAATTTGGATGCAAAATACTAGGGATAGATATGCAAAAGAAAAGCCAGAACCCCGTCTGGAAGTTCTGCATTTTTGTGAATTACAATGTTACAATGTGCTTGCTTGCTTGAGGTGCTGGTGGTGGGTTCTCTGTTCTCTGCTTGGATCTGTGAAAGGGAGCCAACATTTCCTTAACTTCCCTTGAGTCTGTTCCTTCAATAATTACTTTCCTCTCCAAAATTGTGCCTGGTTTGAAGATTTCATCCAAGCGGCGTGTGCCTGACTATGACATAGACAGTACTCCTTTCCAAAAGTTAAATTAAGAATGGGGTTGTGGGAGTTAGTGAGAAAAAAGAGGATGAAGTACAGAATTACTTTTAAAATTGGAATAAAAATTTTAAAATATAACTCTTTGAAACTTTTACTTCTGGAGTCACTACACATGTAATAGGATCACCAGCTCCTGCAAGGCTCCCCTCCTGGGGCCTGCTGCAACAGTTTGTTTGAGCAAGTGGCCAGAGTCCTAGAGAGTGATAGCTGGCCGGTGCTCTTCCACCCTCCCCGTGCCCCACCTCCCCCATTTAGTATTTCTTATAGGATGTTCTGCCAGTGATAGTTTCCTTCAGATTTGCTTTATGAATAAATACCTTTATTTCACTGAGATCAGACAAGAGTCCTACTCCTCTGTGAAATACCCATCTCCAGTCTTGCTTCTCCCATCCTGTCATCACAGCTGCCAGTTCTCTTCTGATGAAGCTCTGGCTCTCCAAACATGCTCTTCATGGTGTGGGGAAATTTCTCCTGGCTCTCATCATGCACACTGGCTGCCCTAACCACCTTTCTAGACCTCTGTGACCAGCAACCTCTCCAGCTTCATTCAGTCCATACTGGTCCAGAAGCTCCATGCAGTTTTACATCATTAGTCAGATGCCAGTTCCCATCCACAGCCTTCCCCCAGTCTCCCCAGAAATGTAATTCTCCTCTGACCTCATGAACCTTTCCTCCCTGACCATGTCATAGAGCTTCAGTGGCACAATACAGTGTGGGAAGGCATCTGGGGGCCACATCTACAAGGAAAACTCACTGAAGTCAGTGACATTCATTCCATTTCAGGCCTTTAATACCTGTGTGTGTCCTTCCCAGACCACTTCAGGCTGCAGCCCACTGAAGAGAGAGCCTTGGGCTGGCAATCATTAACCCAGTTCTACTTGTTCCATTTCAAAGTGTGCCTGCCCTAGATCATGTTCCTGCCACACTTGGGGGCCACAGTCTACTCCTATCTGGACATCAGTCCTCTGGCCATTTGCTGTTAAACATAAAACCTAGCTTTGTATGTGTATAGCATGTACAAGTATATGATCTGACAAATGTCTTTCTGTGGATACGGATATAATAACAAAAAACTCTTTGAAGGTACTTTTAATTTGGCTTGTATCAGACAAAAGATTGTTCCCACCTGTTGCTGTTACCTTTGTGTTGCTGGAACAAAGCACTTGATCAAAAGCAGTTGATGGGAGGAAAGTTTTTATTTTGGCTTACGCTTTCACAGAGAAGCCTCATGATGGCAGGAAAAAGATGGTAGAGCAGAGACTGTCCATCATCTGCTTGTCAACATCATGTAGACAGCAGGAGCAAGAGAGTGAGCCGACACTGGCAAACTAGGGGCTAATAAACCTCAAGGTCTATCCCAGTAATACACCTCCTTCAGCAAGGCTTCCCCTCCCAAATCACCATCAGCTTGGCACAAACCATTCAAAACACATGAGTTTATGAGGGACACCTGATCCAAAGCACCATACCAGCTTTATGATGACATTACTGGGGGAGTGTCTGAAAGCACTTTATGACAGATATGAATGAAAAACAATTACTCAGTTTGAAATCTTTAGAAGTCTTAACATAATCACATTGTTGAACACCATCAAAATTAATTTGGGCACATGTAATACCTCATTTGGTAAAATGCTTGCCTCACAAGTATGTAGACCTGAATTCAGATTCCCAGAACCCCTCTAAAAATGTTGGGTGTAGCATCCCTGTAATTAATTCTAGAACTGGGAATTGGAGACAGCAGATCTCTGGGGATATCAACCTTGCTAGTGTGGCTGAACTGATGAGCTCCAAGTTCAAAAAGAAACTGTCACAAAGAATAAAGCAATTGAGGAAGACCACTGACATAGACCTCCTGCCTCAACTTGCATGCACACACATGCATGCATATGTGTACCAATACACATGCACTGACACATATCCAACATGCACATGCATACAAACCTACACACCACACCCATTAAAAAAGGAAAAAAATTACATTATATTTTAATAACTACATCACAATGAGAGCTGCGGTTGCTTGAGGATCCCCCAGTGTTGTGGCTTAGTTGATGTGAGAACACCAAATCTTAGTTCATGGAAACTGTAGAGTTGCTCTTAGAATGGTAAACCTGAGAGCTCTACCTATGTAGAACATGGCCTTTCAGAAGAAGGGGCACAACAGAAAACCTGGATATTTGACAAGAAGGGTTTATCAGGTAAAGGGCAGTGTGCTGTGAGAGAGAGAGAGAGAGAGCTTTCAGTAACCCTGTGCTGGTCCAGCCCGAGAGATCACTCCTGCTATTTTTGAAGAGACAGTAAACATACTGAAGCCTTCAACTATCTTGGAGTAGGTGGTTTACTCTCAGTATAATCAAAGCCGAGGCCTGTGTCAAGGAAAAGCCTGTGCACTGTGCCATGTGATCCTATAGCAAAGGCAGAGTGCACCACATCTGAAGAAGCACATCTGTCAACAGAGGGAAGCTGTTGGTCTGCCACTCACTGTCCCTTTGTGCCACTGAAACTCCAAGATGGGTGAGTCTTCACACCACATCAAGAATTGATACCAGTGTATATTTGTTTTCAGGCCCTTCAGTGTTTCTAACTCTGTGTCAGATGACACATATCAGTGACATTATTTTCCTAGAAGCTGCAAAGGGTGTTCCACAGACAAAGTGTGAGACTAAATGGAACTTTACCTAATATAGTTGAGATTACAGGCCTGTACCAGCACGAGTGGCTCAAGTGTATACTTGTTCATGCTTCCAAACTAGTTTTGTGTACTGTTATGAGTTATTGTCTTGCTTTCCTTAGGTATTTTATAGTACTAATAGAGAAATCTAATTCTATGAAGATAAGAACAACATTTTTTAAAAAATCACATTTTAATGAAATAGGTAGAAAAATGTAAGTATGCAAAACTTGCCTCTTTTACATGGCTCATTTTACTTTTATACTCCGAAATTCCTTTATAGTAGAGAGAATGAAAAAGTCTTCCCTATTTATATTTTTGGAACTAAATCAAGGGATAAGTACAATGTAATGACAGAATAATAAGAGGTACCTTATACACAAAGAAAGTGTCATTTACAACAATAACTAAAAATCATTTTTGTTTATTAAAAGTTGCACTGTAAAGGTGGGGGAATTTAAATATATACTTTGCTATTACTTCCATGTCATTGTTAATTTTCTTTGGTGAGATCAGATATCTGTGGTTGTCCAAAGGTAAAAACATAGTCTTTAGGAGACACATGCCCATTCAAAAATTGACAGGTTTCAGAAAAAAAAGTTCAGTAAAACTATGACCACCCCAGGAGCCTTGAGGGATAGAGCAACTTAATTATATGAATATCAGCAAAACTCATCACTTCATTTCTTCTTCAACTTTGTGTGTTCTAACTAAAATTTGAGGTAAATGGGTTGTTCTGCATATTGTAAAGCTATACATGTTCTTTTTTAATATTTTATTTATTTATTTGAGAGAGTGTGAGAGAGAGAGAAAGAGGCAGACATAGAGAGAGAATGGGAGTGTCAGGGCCTCCAGCTAATTCAAATGAACTCCAGACTGCACCACTTTGTGCATCTGGCTTTCATGGGCACTGGAGAATTGAACTCAGGTCCTGTGACTTTTAGGCAAACACCGTAACTGCTGAGCCATATATCCAGGCCCATAAATATTCTTAATGCAATTCTCTGGACAATAGGGAGAGCAGAGGATATTATGACAGAGGATTGGCACTGAGTAGCTAAAGGTGGTAGTAGGAACATGGGTAATTACTGTTCTTTTTCCTGCACTGATTCTCTACCTGTTATTTCTCATCCCACCAGCAGCCACAGCACCCACAATAATAGTGGCAGCAAGAAAAGAGAAGTTGGTTAAAAAAAACCCAACTGCTTCTCACCACACATCTTCTGATCTGAGAATATGAATGGAACTTTGTAACATTTGTTTTAAGCAGCAATGTGGAGTAGGTGTGATGGCACAAGCCTGTAATCCCAGCATTCAGGAGGCAAAGGCCACAGAATTAAAGCAAGTTCCAGGCCAGTATGGGCAACATAGTGAGTTTAAGGCTACTTTGGCTACACAGAAAGACTCTGTCTTAAACTACCAAATGAATAACAAAAAGTGACTTTGCATGCTTGTAAGATCAGTAAGAGGCAGTCTGAGGTAGGATCACTGCAAATTTGAACCAGCTCAGACAACACTGTGAATTGTAGCACATATGCAGGAGTTACATAACAACATCCTATTTCTAAAGAAAGTTAAAACTCCACCAAAACAAAATAAGCCAAAGCCCAACTCAATTGAACCAACCAACCAACCAACCAAAAAAAAAAAAAAAACAAAGAAAAAATACAAACAACTCCCACAACAAAATCCCAATAAACCCTGTGGATGGGTCTGAAGCTTATACTTAGCTCTAATAATGGCTGTTGAGCTTTTCTGCTGAGTTTATGTGCAAACTATTTTCATCTGTTTGAAATTTTACAAATTTTTTAGAGCAGAAAGAGCATATAATGTTTAATTTTCCATGTTTGCTAAATTTTTCAAGAACATAAATCCAATATTTAAAATCTTTACTATTACCTTTTTAATGCAAAGATATACTTTTATCTAATGTAGTATACAAGGCTGTAACTATAACCGTGGAACTAGGTAACACTTCTGTAGTGATTTAAATGTGTGGTCCCATAGACTAAAGCTTGAACCTTGAGTTTCCAGTGGGTGGAGGGAAGAAGTAAATCACTGTGAGTGGATCTTGGAGTCCTGCCCTAAGGTATACTTGGATGGGGGATCTTGAGTCCAGGCCTAGGGTATGTGAAGCTAGGGAGTGCTAGTTTTTCATGCTTGCTAGTTTGGTTATTTGAAGGCATCTGTCTGATTTGCATCTATGGAAGTGAGTTTTTTTCTACGATTCCCTGGGGAGTTTTAAGCCTTAAATGAACCATATTCTTCCCTTAAGCTGTCCCAGCAATGGAAGCTGACTGTGACAGGTAATAAGTGGGAAAGAATCATTACATCCATGTCCCTGAATGGCAAAGTACAAATGGCAAAATGTCAGAAAAAAGCTTCCTGCACATACAAAAGATGCCATTTAGTTACATTTAACCCAAGAGAGCAATGTTCCTCAAATAGAAGTCTGCATAAGGAAGCAGGCTTGAGGAGAAAGCCACTGTTGTTTAAACACTTAATTGCTTGCTCTAGATGCTAGTCACATTGCATGAAACTCCAAAGGGTATGATATTTCCTGTGCTACAGATGTTTTATTATAAGGAAAATTAACTGAAGCTATCTGACAAATGTCAGGCACTGTACTGCAGTTACTTTCTTGTAGCTGGGACAAACACCTGACCAGAAGCAGTTTATGGGAAGAGAAGATTTTTTCAAGGTTAAAGATTCTAGGGAAAGTTTCATCATGGCAGAAGAAATTGGCTCGCTTCAGCATCCACAGGTGAAAGAGAGAGAGAGAGAGAGAGAGAGAGAGAGAGAGAGAGAGAGAGAGAGAGCGCAACAGCCAGCAAAGCCTAACAGCCAGAGATCAAACTGGCTCTGAACATACCCAGTAAGGCTGGATTACAAGATCAGTCCACTACAATGCATCTCTTCTCCAGCAGCGTTCCACCCACTGGGGACAAAAGTTATAAACTCAATCTTGATTTGAAATCCCTGTGGCTATAGGGAATATAAATTCACAATCAAACTACCACACACTGTATTCACAAGTAAGAGAATAGAGCTGTGTACACTTCCACCAGTGAAACATCTTTAAGTGAAATTTAAAAGACTGGTCCAGTAAGCCCACTTAGGAGGGCCCCCAGCGGGGTGGGGACAGGGAGGAGGGAAATAGGGATACCATCATAAGACTTGCTCATATAATATATCTAATTGTTGACAATAAATATGAAAAAATGAACGTAAAGGACATTTCTTAATGCATTAAGGGGAAGGGGGAAAGAATTTTCAAGTGAGGAAGAAAATAAGAAAAGTAGGATGCCAGGAAAAAAAAGGAAAGTAAGATGAAGGAAGGAAGGAGGCAAGGAGAGACTCTGGGAAATAAGTATGGAGGGTGAATGGATGAAGGAAAGAAGGAAAGCAGCACAGAAATGGAAAACAAGGAAAGTATTATTATTTGAATAATTTGGAAACATTCTTTCTAAAAGCAACAGCAACCTAAAAAGCTCAAAATTTCCGTTTCTCTTAGACTGTCTACTGCATAGCCATGACAGGCTGATAGAATCACATAAATACAAGTAATTTCTAGAGAATACAGATGCAGAGAGAAATCTCAGAATCTACATACATTCCTTCCAATATAAGTAAGTTTAATATGATGTCTAACGTTAAGATCAAGATACCAGGTAAGAAGTCAGATCTGGGCTGGAGAGATGGCTTAGTGATTAAGGTGCTTGTCTGCAGGAGTTTGACTCCCCAGTACCCATGTAAAGCCAGATTCACAATGTGGCACATGTTTCTGGCGATTGTAGTAGCTGGAGGCCCTGGCATGTCCATTCCCTCTGTTTTTCTCTCTGATTGTAGATAAATAAATAAAATATTTTTAAAAAGAAGTCAAATGTATTACTGTAAATTAGATTCAATAAAATTTTTATTTCAAGCAGATGTCAAACACAATAGCAATGACATACTAGATTATTCTTGGATTAAAAGCATCAAAATGTATACCATACATAAAGTATGAAAGATAAACCCAAAAAGAAACAGAAAGACAAAAATACTGCACACCTTCTTAAAGGGGGAAACATACCCAGCTGATGTTTATGATGGATAAATATTCTTCATATAACCAATTCCCCCTTAATTTACCTTCAGATTGGTAAAAACCTGTTTCAAGAGATGTAATCAAGAGATGTACTGACCAAGAAATAGAGGGACATTTAGCCATGGAACAGAATAGAAAGCTCAAAAACATGCACATGTGTGGAGGATAAGGTCTCCAGCCACTGGCAAATGTTCCTTAGTTGTATAGAATGGAGGCTGTTGTATTCAGCCACATGCCACTGGGATGAACCTCCAAACCAGGCACAATTTATGGGAGGAAAGGATTTATTGAAGTTATAGATCCAGGGGAAGTTCCATAATGGTGAAAGAGGCTGACCCTCTTTCACAGGTCTAAGCAGAGAGAGGAATCCATCACCAGCTTCACACACACAGCAAAGTGCAGGAACTCTAGGCTTGAGCTCAGACCATCCTTTACATGTGTATGGCTGGAATTCCACACCCACCCCCAAAACACCTTAGGGCTGGACCCTAGGATCCAGCCAAGGTGACACCCCCTCCAGCTAGGCAGCTGGATAAAAAATTTAATAAACTCTTTAATCTATTGGAGGCCATCTATTCAAACTACTGAAGAGGCTGAATGAGAAAATCTGATGTAGTATTGTGGGTCACCATTAAAATTGAATGCTGAAGAAGCAGCTTGTTTATTGCAGGTCTAAGTTCTCAAGAAAAGGAAAAATTATTAAAAAAACAAATTTGTTTGTACTTTAAAAACATAATAACAAAAAAGCAAAGTGATGGACTGCCGGGAGGGCCCAGTGGTGACATGCACTTCCTACGCAAGATGAGGGTCTGAGACTGCCAGCATCTGAATCTTCAGAAGTCATGGAAACCACTTAGGGTGGCGATGCACATCTGTACTAGTTCCATGGAAACCTAAGAACTGCCTGGGCTCATGAAAGATAAACTACCAAATCACTAATAGATTCACCTGACATGAAAAACAATGCTGAGTGATAGAGATACCAAACATTCTTCCATTCTCCTTTGACAAGAATAGACTGGGCTTTGGAGGTGAGTGCAAGTTGTCTACATCAAACATACATACATGTACATAAATCACACACACCTCACATACCACACACATGCAAAACAAAAACATAGCCTTAGACTGGACAATTAAAAGAAAACCAAATTAATCGTACCCCAACCAGACTCATATAGACTGAATTAATTTCATTTTCTAAAATAAAAATGCAAGTGATCATATCACATGCCTTTCAAATTACATGAATTTGTTTAAATATATTGAAATATGTAACTATATAATTCAAAATATAACTGATATTAAGTGTTATGTTATTCCTATATGTGTGTAAGGGTAATTACTGCAGAATGTAGAAATGAATTGTGACACAGCATACAAGACAGCTTGTGGCAGCATTTCAACTTTCTATATCTTCATTAACTACTAGGAGTTTTAATTAACATGACACCCTAAATTGGATTTTTACAGTTAAAATTATTAGCTGGCTGCTGAAAACAATGTATATCAGAAATGGTTCTTATGAATAAATTAATAGTTTTCAAAGATAGCTAGGTTTGGGTTGAAGGGTTTCGATGGCCTTCTGCCTTTGAAGAACAAGGACGTAAAAGCATGAATACAGACATCTGGGCTCTCTTGAAATGCTCCTCTCAGTGGCCCTGTGTCATTGCCCCACTGCAGAGGATTTCTGCCAACCAACTCCAGCAGGTATGGCAAAGAATAAGGAATTTAGGAGCTGTGCGCAACCACATTGGCCAAGGTCACTTTGCAAATTATTCTGATTGAATCCAGAAGCTGCTTAAAGCCATGCTGGACCCCATGTGTGAAGAGTCTGCATAAGAATTCAGGGGTGGCAGGTTCTTGATGTTGGAGAATTCCAGCCCTGAGCTGCTTGAGCTTAGCTCTACATCTGGATGTTTCCGGCATCATGACCAGGGGGGGGGATCTTTATAAAACATATAACACATTTTCTCAGAGTCATAATGCAGCAAACAGAATACTTATGTTCAAAGTCTCTATGGGTGCTGCTCCAAGCTCAGCTCGGTAACACTCATCCAAACTGATAGCTCAATCTAAACACTAATTCATAGACATAAGAAATATATAGGTTCACAGAATATATCTGAAATGTTAATAAATGTTTCTGATTTTTATTTGCTTTATACTGGAAAATTATATGTTGAATTTTGAAAAGGGAAACTATAGCTTGGCAAGTAGATAATCTGAAAATTTGTGCATATAGCACATTTCACATCCAGAGGGAAGCGAGTCTAAGCAACACCAGTGGAGAACAAAGTTCATTTTTCTCTTCAGAGCTACTGGCAGGCTTAGTTAAGTGAGTGCCAACGGCCACTAGAGGCCAGAGGGCGCCACTGCAGCGTTCCGGTTGAAGTGGTTCTCAAAGTGGCTGGTTATTAAGGGCGGGAGAGCACCATTTTGATGTGAAAGGTCCCAGAAAGGGCAGAAGATAGAAGAAACTGCTGCCTGCTCATTGGCTATTGTGGAAACCCTTAAAAACTGAGGTGAAAGCTAACTGTGGAACAGTTTCCTATGAATGCATAGGGTTTATATGTATCAACTGCTGAGTCTGAGGTAATAAACAATCATCAGGAATAGAACCTGTGTGTGTCATGCCTCTTGTTCTTTGCCCCTCTCTATTACTTTACGATTACCCGATTCTGTGACCTTTCTGCCTCCTCAGATGAAACCCAGCTGTCTTCAAGTCTCCTGAGATGTCATCTTATCACTGACATACCTATTCCAAGGTTACCCGACTGGACTTCTGTACCCTACACTCTCGGAAGTGCCAGACAGACCTTGAGGCATCCATGGAGTGTCAGAGAAGACAAGAGCCTGTGCTCAAGCATGTGTTGAAGTGTGAGGATCAGTCTGAAAAATTGGAGAGGAGCATGGGTTTGTTGCCCACTGGCTGAGTATCTCTTTCTTAGCTAGAATAGAGCCTGGCACTAATGGTGAGGGTTCAAAGAAACTTATTTTCCTTAGAATGCTGGGAATGATTGAAGTGATGAAGAGAAAAATAGATACTGAAGACAACCAGTTTCAGAACAATAATCATTATTTCCTTATACACGGTCTCCCTGTGGTAAGCTATAGTAGTATGAAACATGATCCTCCTGCTTCTGCCTCCTGTATGTGGGGATTTCAGGCATGATTTGCCTCCCCTGGATTAAGAGAATGGTGATATTTCATGGGGAGAAATTGGGCAGTCAATTTAAAGCTTTTGGTTTCTGTGTGTATGTGGATGTGGTATGTATGCATGTGTTTGTAGGTGTGTGAACAAGGAGGTGAGATGCAGTTAAAAGAAAGCCATGAGAATGGAACAGAGGGAAAATGGCACTAAATATTGTTCAGGTTATTGGAGAGGAAAATTCCAATAACCAAAGATAGAGTTTTCTGAGAAGAAAGCAGGTACATCAAGGGTAGGCATGCGGGGTCCATTTTGGTCTCCAACACCCACCCTATAACCATTGAAGACTAAGATATACCTGTTATTCCCTGCTGGTCCCCTGACTCCAAAGGTAACATAGGACGTGGATGGAACCTAGTCCCAGCAGACCTGAGGCTGGTTATGTCAGAGGCCTCAAGCATGGTATCATGATGTAGAACAAGGATGAAGAAATGGCCTGCTTATTCTAGGCCTGCAACTTTCCCAATTGTACTGCTTTTGTGTGAGTATTGTGTTGGGGTAATGGAGGGTTTAGATCTCCTCTACACATGATGAACATGAATGCTTTACACCAATACTTTAGGGAATACCACGGGGCATTGTCTTCTCTGAATTCTGGGAAGAGGGAGCAGGGTGGACAGCTAAAGAAGCATCTGGCTCAAGAACTAAAACAGACTATGGCTGCCTCTACTAGGTCCCTTACCTGTCAAGAAGTTGGCTATCTCAGCAGAAGTCAACAGTGAGTGTCTTGGGCCAGGGAAGGAGCCAGAATTTGGGTGGAGGAGGCATGAGTAATTTTGTCAGCAGCCCTGTTAGGAAATTTCAGTGTGACTTTAGGTAAGTACCACCTTGACTTTACTGGGTCTAGGTAAAAAAATATTTCAAAGATAGGAACAACATGTTGGCAGAAAGGAGGGAGCTTTGGGGCTGAAGGTACAAAGGTTCATAGTAATATGAGTCATCAGAATATAGTTGATGGGGGATGATGGCTGAATGGATGATGAATCATCAGAAGAGAGCTGATGACTGTTTGGGGATAAGAATGGGGAGCAGAACTTCAACCAATTTCTCCTTGGTCCTTTACAGATGAGAACCTGGAGAGCCAAACAGGTCCAACTATACACTATAAGCTTGGGAAGTAAGGAGAATCTGTTGCCAGATGTAGAGGCTCCAGTAGTCACCACCCAGACCCTTTCACTTTGTCCTAAGCAAGTGATCCATCATGAACCTTAAACACAACCTGACATGTGACCTTGGGAAGATCATATCTCCTTGGGCCTCTGTAACCTGAGCAGTAAAAGGAAAGAGTACCTGGTCTTCATGTTATTCAGGGATCTGACATCCTGGCTTGCTGAATTGTTCTCATCCTAAATGATGTCCATCAGTCATGTCTCCATGGCCAGGCTGGTACCTGATCACTACTGATATCTGCCCATGTAAAAGGGCTCCCAGTGTCCTCTATTGCTCCTCTGGCCACAAGCATTTTTCACTGCTGCCTTTATTACTGTGACCTTGGGACACAACGTGATGGTTTCTGTTGCCGTGGAGCCCCATCAGGTGTCTTCTGTGCCCTGCATGTGAGTACAACAGGGACCACGGAGCTAGCTTTGTCCTATGTTAATATGTACCCAACTTTATGCATTTTGCCATGGGAGGATTAGCAGGGAGAAGAAGAAAAGGATGGCAAGGAGAAAAAAATGTGGTAAGGGAAGGGTAAGGCAGGATCTTAGAGTATGTGAGTAGGCCAGGACACTCACACATCTAATATTTGCTGTTGGTGACATTTTGGACAAGTATTAATTTTTCAGAGTCACATTTTACAGTAGACATGCTGGAAAAATGTTCTATGCAAAGAGCATTCAAAAAAGGACTAGCCAATGTCTTTCTACATAATTGCTTTCAAAATGTTGTGACTGTTGCAAGCTGGAATCATGATGGGAAGGGCCCTGGGGAATGAACATGGGTCAGGCCAGAAAGCTTCTTGGAGATAAGCCAGGCTCTCTCTTCATAATTTGGGGGGATTAAGCAAAATGGAAGCAAGAACCAAACACTGTAAAGCAGCAGTAATCATAAATTTCCAGGTGATTTGCAGACTAAAGCACAGACACGTGTGAATACCTATCATCTTCACTATAGCTCTGGGAAGAAAAAGCTACTTTAATAGTGTCTTTGGAATATGTATAGGTAGAGATATGGAATGAAACATGCCCAGTCCACAAGATCTAATGTGTTTATAGAGGCTCAGTTCCCTGCCCCCTATTCTAATTGGGGGTGGCTCAAGGAAGGAGGATCATATTTGAACATCTGACAACAACACAAGGGGAGGTTGAGGGACTAAACACTTGAGCTAAATGTACCACCAGTAGCAGAGATCATCAGGGTTTTGCAGTTCTAAAATCTGAAATCTGAAGAACTGTGGGAACATTAGTCATTGTGACTTGGACATACCCTTTCTTGTGCTTGGTCTGTTCTTTCCACACACCTTTTTGAACATTTTCCCCATGACATTCATTTGTATGAGGTTTTTTTTTTTTTCTTTCTTGCACATGGGTATCTGTACTTTAATCTGAAAAAAAGACTGGAAAGATACGCTTGCTATCTGGTTCTTACCAGCATTTTTCCAGTCATCACAGATCTTGAAGGACAAGCCTGGAGAACTACCAGGAAGCTTTCTTTGCTGTCATCTTGGGTTTCCCGTGGGCATCTATAGCCCTCTCCATTTTGAGCTAAGATTTCAACAGGACCGTCTATATGTTCTTTCTCTTGCAATGTGGATTAACCTTCCCAAAT
Organism: Zapus hudsonius; assembly: GCA_004024765.1. Taxonomy (NCBI): domain Eukaryota; kingdom Metazoa; phylum Chordata; class Mammalia; order Rodentia; family Dipodidae; genus Zapus; species Zapus hudsonius. Next base: position 1,461 of record PVHP010028093.1, on the reverse strand, counting down.
GTTGAAGGCCTACTATGTAGAAGGCCTTGTGTGGGGCTTCTTTTTAATGTGATAGGTGTAGAATATTTTCTTCAAATTGACAGAAACACAGAAAACTCTGTTTTCCCTTAGTCATAGATGCAGTCTTCTCCTCCTACTTGTTTTTCTTCCTTTATTATTACCATCTCCTCCTTCAGTATATCCCTCTTCTGTCACTTCCTCTTCTTCCTCCTTCCCATGTCACCAAGCACAAGGATAGGTACACAGTAACACAAGAAGCAGCTGTCTCAGTGATTTTTGTTATACTCACATGTTGGGCATGGCAAAGGGTCCATGGAACTCCATGGAAGGAGAAAATGTTAGTTTCTGCCCTAAGGTCACTGAAGGATAGGGTAGAATGGAAAGGCCAACCGAGCCACAGAGGCCCTTGGGGAGCTCTCCTGTAAGGGGCACAGATCACAGCTGATGTGATGAGGAACCAGCCTGGCCACAGAGACATGAGGGATGGACATGTTTTAGGATTAAAACCCCACAGCAAGCCAGGGTGTCATATCTCTGAATAACATGAAGACTAGGTACTCTTACCTTTCCTTTTGTAACTGGGGATACTGAGGCCCAAGAAGAAGTGATCGATTCAAGGTCACATTGCAAGTTGTGCATAGGGTTGTAGGTGGAACCACGGCTTAGGATACATAGAAAGGGTATGGGCAGTGACTGCTGGAGCCTCCCTCTCTGGCAATAGATCCTACTTATCTCCTGCACAATAGTTGTGAGGCAGGACTTCAGACTTGTCCCAGGTCATCTCCTCAGCTGTAAAATTCCATGGAAAACTTCATTGAAGTTGTGCTCAATATCCTCATCACAAAACACTCTCCCCCCCATTCTGAAGACTCATGTCACCAAGAACCTTGTCAACCTCCAAGATCTCTCTGAAAACCCATGATGTCTTATATTGCTATATTTATAGCTGAACCCACTAAGGTTCAGGGAGCACTTGCCCAAGATCACATTGCAATTCCCTAACAGGAGTGGTGAAAAACTTACTTATGCCTCCTCCACCCAAAGTCTGGTTTCCTCCCTGGCCCAAGATATTTGCTGCCTACTTCTGCTTTAATGGCCTATTTCTTGCCATGCATAAAGGATCTGGGAATGACAGCTATAGTCTTTTTCAGTCCTCAAGCCAGGTGCTTCTTTTTTTTTAATATATTGTCCATAATGAGTTACAACATTTAGTGGGCAAACAATGAGTTGCTATCCCCAATTCCCCACTGCCCTCCCCTCCACCCTCCACTGGATAACCTCCTCCATGGGTCATCTGGATCAGTCCTTGTGACAGGGGACCATGGATAGCCTAGTATTCAGCCAGGTTCTCCTGGCCATGCCTCTGGATAATCTCCCCCACCATGGCTCTTACAATCTTTCCGCCCCCTCTTCCGCATAGTTCCCTGAGTCGTGGTGGATGAGTATTAAGGCTGCTTTAAG
>PVHP010028092.1:0-23365 GCA_004024765.1 Zapus hudsonius | reverse complement strand
GTCATTTCAATGTCAAATCACATTGAACAAGCAAGTGAACAAAACCACTGGGTCAGGAAGATGAAACCGGTCTCCAGCCTTTGCTTCCCAAGTGTTTCCCACAGCATGTCTGCTGTCTTGGGTTGTGAAGAGTGGATCACATTATCAAAAAAGAACAATCAATGACTGCCATTTTGTTTTGCTACATGCATTTGGCACGAGGTGTCTTTTCCCTTTTCCCATGAGCCCTGGAACTCAAGGGCCCATGTTGACTTTTACAGAGCTCAATAAAGGGTTTTGAAGGTGAGTGACTTCCTTGCTGAAGACAAATATCAAGGGTGGAGGGGGGCCAGAAGCTGCCCTCAGGTAAGGCTGTCTCTGTCCTGAGGTGCTGCTCTGAGAACTTCACAGCAGGCCTTGGCAGGGCTTATCCAGATGTACACTCTCATGAAGTCTCCACAGTGGCCTTCCTTCCCTCCCACCCTGTCCAGGTCTTTCCCCATGGTCCCTCCAGCACGGCTCCAGATCCCTCCCTGGGCATGAAGGCCAGTTCCCATGAGCCATTGGGGGGTGGGTCTTCAAGGCTGACTTATCAAGATGCTGTCAATCAAGTTGAGTGACTTTCACGCAGACAAATCAATATAGAAGAACCAGGGGGCAGGATGGAGAGAAAGGCATTTGGACCGTTCATTTCTCTCTAAAAACGGAATCAGTACTTATAAACTTACATTGAAATTTATTTAGTAACTACAAGTTTCAAACACTTTGCTCATCAAATGATTATTGCTTTATTACCAACCAACAAACAACTAGGTTTTCTTCTGAGCTACGTCTTCTTGGCACGTGTAGCTAAGTCAGATCGGACTCCATGACACATGTGGCTTTCATGCTATCATGATGGTGTTTATTTATTGCCCTTGGGATTCAGACCCCAAATAACATCTTCCCTGTTGCATATCGACTTTGCATCTGTAAAGTAGGTTTCTTTAGGAATCCTTCAAAGATCTAGAAACTTCTCTTATGAACCGATCATCCTGCCCTCACAAGACAGGGACCATGCTTGTGAACTTTCACAGAAGCCCAGATAATGGCCTTCCATGTTAAGTGTGTAGCAAATACTTTTAAGTTGCTTTTAATCAATAGTGGTACTGAAGACTGATAAGGAGAGGAAAATGAGGAATCAGCCTGTTGCAGTTGTTCGAATAAAGCACAGTGCACAGCAGCTGACAGAGGAGTTTTATTCTGGCTTCAAGTCTTGAGGGGTAGAGGCATGATGGCAAAGACATCGTGGCAGGAGCAGAGGCTGGACATCACCTCCGCCTCTGCAGGTGGAAAACTGCAGCTGACCAACCATTGGCAAGTTGGGCCAAAAAGCCTCAAGGTCCTCCCCCATAACACACCTCCTCCAGAAAGGCTCTCAAACAGCCACCAGCTGAGGAGCAAGCAATCAGAACGTGAGTTTATGGGGAACACCTAGTCTAAACCACATAATTATTTGCTATTTATGGCATATTCCTTCTTTCTGAAAGATATTAAGTGCCTCACTTCCGTGACCAATAGCATTGTCTCTTGAACAGGAATGAACGATGAATGAAGGAGTCATATTTGCCAAGCTGCAGACCTGAGTGGGTGGAGCTTGGCTGACTATTCTTAGAAGGACCATGACTCTAGGTAGCTCTGGGCTCTGGGCCCTCTTTCTGTCACTCACCTAACAATGCACATGAAAATAGTGCAGGAAGGAGATGCTTTGGATTTAGCATCTTCCATCTCTGAACAGGGTTGCTTAGCTCGATTCTTAAATAATCTGCAATCATTTGGGTGCTATCTAATATAAGAAACCACTGTTAAGCCCTCTTTTTTATAACATCTTTCCTAGTAAAATAGCCGTAAAAATATTCTAGAAGAATCTTTTGAAATATTTCTGAGCCCGATAGAGTCATAGGCTTTCTTCCACCTTTATTTTTCTGTTTTGTGATTGTCTGTCAGTCAGACTATGGACAAATAGTCCTACAAGGTGCTCAGTTCGGCCGAGCCCTGCATGGTGCTTGGTGCCTGGTTCCCATCTGAACTGTGATCAGAGCAACAATGCTCACCCAGAGTCTCCCTCAGCCTGGAGACAGGAGCCTCCGGAAAGTCATCTTATTATACAGTCGCATGCAGGATGCCCTTTGAACTCTGCTTCTCCAAAAGAAAAGTATCACAAAAGCTCTGCTCTTCCCGTGACCGAGTCCGGGTGGCTGTAGGTCTTACAGTGGTCTTCTCTTTCCAGCCTTCCTGGCTCTCTAAACACGTACAGTGATAGCCATGCATCAGCCCATTGCAGGTGGACTCGGGCTCTCTAGGGATGGGAAGGCCTCGGAACCAGAGCCTCTGTCTTGTTCTACCAGCTCCCCTCCCTTTTCACAGCAGCTTCCATCAGGGCTCTGCTGGGGCCTCTTGGCAAGGTGTTGCGTGTGAATCAGGACAGAAGCACATCGTCTTTGCCTTCCCAGAGCTTATGTTCTTGAAGGAGAACTGCACAGGTACACTAGCGCTGGGGTAAGGCTCAGTAGGGGTGGGAAATCCATAGAAGATTCCACAGGGATATAAGGATCTGAGCAATTCTTGGAATCCAGAGGGGTGTGCTCAGTGAAGGAGGCAGAAAGTGTATGATTAGGGTTCTCTAGACAAGCAGAAACAGCAGAATGCATACTTATAAACATGTATTTATTAAATAAACTCACAAAATATGGACTAGACCAGACAACTGAGTTTGGTGGCTGCTCAGTCCAAGAGGCAGATGCACGGATGGAGGCCCAGGAGCCGTGGGTCCTGGTAGCCACTCAGCCCGCAATGCCAGACCAAGGGCAGAAGCGGGCACAGACAGCAGCAGGGAGAGCAGAAGTTCAAAGGAACCAGCAACCAGCAGGGACGCCTGGATAAAAGAGAAGCGCTGGTGTCTCCAGGCGCTTCCTTGTATACATCCCCCATTCAGAATGAAGGGCTCCCCACTCAGCTATCTTACCTGGAAACACCCTCACAGACCCACCCGAGAGGCAAGTCTCACTCCTAATTTGGTCAGCAACTTCCACAAGTCCACAGCTGGCCAACATCTCCTTATATCATGATTCATTTCCCAACACACACACACACACACACACACACACACACACACACACACACACACAGAATGCTCTGATACTGAATAAGTAGAGGTTTAACAATACTTTGGTACCAATATCATCTCATTCAATATTCATTGCATAATAGAGAATTAAAGGAAAGAAAAACAGACATTTTAATATTCATGTACATATGTGCAAACACTTAACATAGGCCTAGAGAACAGGGTGGGTGGGCACCGTATTGCCTCCCTGGACATCTCAGGGGATGTCATTGTTGGTTCCACAGTCGCTGCAGGATTAAGTCCCTCAGGCAAGGGTGGATCATGGGCTGTGAGTGGGAGGCAACTCCCTGCAGAGAAAGCTGGGGGTGGAGCTACTTCCTCAAGTAAACAACCTGCATCAGAATCCAAGAGTTCAGCCCTCCAAATTGCCATGGTCTTTCCATGTCTCCATCCTAAGTTACACGGTCCTGCTGTTTTATAATTAGTGCCCTCACTTTAACCTAAGACACCTGTTGGGGCCACTGGGTCTTCGGTCTGCACTGTAGTTCAGCCCACCATAGAGTGAGGGCTGGAGTTTGGTTTTCTGCTGGAGAGAGATGTCTTCCAAGCTCACTTAGAACCTTTAACCACCACGTGCATCTCACGGTGGGAATTCTCCTGTCTGAGCCTGTGCTCCAGCCATGATACTCAATGCAGAGAGGCTCGGTGCAAGCCGACAGCATCTTTATATTTCTTTCCTGCAAATAACAAGCGTTGCATATAGAAGCTCCCACTTCCTTGCTTCTCCCAAGAAGTGAGGCAGGAACATAACGTACAGCATGTCACAGAGTTCTTTCAGTTGCTCACACCCTGCAACCAGGAGTGCTCAGAGCTCCAGATAACAAAACACCCACTTGAGAAATCCATCCTTATAACTCTGTTACTCCAGAACCACTCCTGGTACAACAATTGGTATTAGTCTGGGTTCTCTAGAGAAACAGAACCGATAGAATTTATGTAGAAAGGTAGAGCACCGGGCAGGGGTTAAACCCAAGAGGCCAAATAAACCTCCATAAACATGCAGAGTGAGTAAGTAGCAAGGGAATCCAGGCAAAGGGCACATCTCAGCAAGTAGCAGGGAGGCCTGACAAAAAAAGAAGAGCCCAGGCTTCCATATTGTGCAACCTTCCTCATACAAAGTCCAATTCTGCCCAGCAGAGAGGAAGGACTGTCCATCAGGGGGAAGGACTTCCCATCAGGGGGAAAGACCTCCCATCAGGGAGAAGAACTGCCCATCAGGGGGAAAGACTGTCCATCAGAGGGAAGGAAGGACCTCTCATCAGGGGAAGTACTGTCCATCAGGGGGAAGGGCCACCATTAGGGGAAAAACCGCCCATCAGGGGGAGAACTGGCAAAGCCCTCACAGTCATGCCCCAGGAGCGTCTGTCTCTTCATCCTTTGTCTGGTCGTTTGAAAAGCTCTCAGCCATCACAGGAAGGAATACAAAGCAGGTTAAGGAAAGCATGTGTTCCACAAGCCTGTAGCTTTTCATTAGGCACATTGAGTTTCCAGAGGCGTCTGGGAAGTGGGGGGCCTTGGCAGGAAGAGGGTTGATAGGGAAAGGTAGGGGTTCCATGGAGATCGCAGTGGGATCTTGGACCGCAGGGGTCCCCTCAGTAGAGGGCTAAGGAGTGAACGCAGACAGGCTCCTGTTGGGAACTAAGCAGGGTCCACTCCCCTGGGTGGGCTAGAGTTAACCCTACCGTGACCAGACCAGAAGCAAGATGCCCTTGGTTTTACTAAGTGAGCATGCACAGGCTGTCCAATGCGCAGGTGTGGAGGCCAGGGACCTTATTATCAAAATAGGTTACATGAAAATTGCCAATAAAAAGCTAAAGTAAATATTTCATCCCTCAAAAATGTTAGGATGAAGTCACAGCAGTTGGCTGGATCAACTAATCTGAGTACCCGGTGCCAGCCCTGTCCTTGCCTGCATTGTCTCTGAGGCATCGCCTTGTGGCAGCCTAAAGGAAGCTGCTATAGCTGGGTCTGTCTCTCTCACTGCTGGTGACTGTCTGTCCCATGTTAGGACGGCACAGACTTCAGCTCCTAGGTCCTGGTCTAGGGAACCCCAGGTTCCAGCAAGCAAGGACAGCGATTGGCCAGTGGAAGCCTCAGTGTCATCTCACGTTTGCATGTTAGACACAGAGGACTTGCTCCACCAGGCTGGCTCTGTGCTGGATGCAAATTGCTGGCACATTTTCCCAGGCAACTCAGAATCCTCTGGGCCCTCCTTCCTCTGTGAGACTGTTCACCCTGGCGTGTGCCTCCGGGATCTGCTATATAATTACCCCTAGATCTTATTCTTCAGAGGATTGTGGGACGCCATCTGTGCAGACCCAGGGTTAAAAAAATGCATGAAGTTCAAGTTGAAAAATCAACACTATTTAACCAAAATTAAATGGCCATTTCCACTGCAGCAGCCTTTGCTTCTTAGTTTAATTTGTATCACCATCTGCTCTCTGTGTCACCTTCTCCGTCTCGATTGCCTCTAGCTTTCCCTGTGGTTCTCAGGACTGGGGACCTCTGGAATCAATTCCATAAAGCTCACTGGACCTTCATATCAGCTGTCATGCTGACAGATGAAGGTCCTGTGTTTATGTCGGGTGCCATCCTGACAGATGACCATCCTTTTATGTGTGTGTTTGCAGGTGGTTATGTTGCTGGTCATTTTGTAACAAGGACACTAAAACTAATATTTAGTTAGCATTTATAACAAATATACAGTGTTCAAGTATATTTAATCTTAATAATGTAAATTTTATGAGATTTTAAGATATCAAATTGCATGCTATCAGTTTTGTGGTGTTTATAATAAATATATTCATATCATCTTATATGCTGTTTGAAATTCTCTGATATAGAAAAATGGCTGAAAACAATCAGAAGATTGTTTGCTTAGAGACAGGGTTTCACTATGTAACCCAAGCTAGCTTTTCACTGAAGAGCCTTCTGCCTTGCATCCTGAGTGCTGGGGCATGGGCCCCCTGCCTTTGTTTCTTTAAGATGAATTCAACTTTACAACTGTCCAGATAATGACCAGAACGTATGATTGGATCATAGTGGTTTGACTAATGTCTTTTAGAATCAATGTATCATCAGCTGGGGGTGGGGAGATGAGTCTGTGGTTTAACGTGCTGCTTGCAAAGCCTGCTGAACCATGTTCAATTCCCCAGCACCTATCAAAAATCAGATGTGCTTGGCAAGAGACTCTGGCACCTTCATACACACTGTGCAAAAATTATCAAATATATATCAATCACCAGGTAACGATTACCATATTAGAGCTTAACACAGCCAAATATAACATGGAGACCTCCAGTGGCACCTATGTATTATTGTCTCACCCCCTGGGAGGATTTGTTTACAGTCACTGCTGTCAAAACTGTCAAAATAAGACACCTAAATATAGTTGTTAAAACAAGTCATCCATATGAAGCAATTTGTTCCAAATTGCAAATGAGACACTTCAGATGGTGACGGTGAGAAGTCCTGAAAGAAAATACTGCACAAGTGAAGATGGGGCCAGGAGCCTCTTGCAGAGACTAGGCACGAGCGCCACGACGGTCTCCAGACTAAGCTTCAGGCAGACACACTGACACGGGCAGAAATGGGCAGTGTGCCTATGGGGGTTTGGGATGGGACCCCAGGTGCCATGAAAGTCCCTGTCTGCAGAAAAGCACCTATGACTTCAGGGGCCAGAGACATCCTGAGGTCTCTCTTCTTCACCCACATCTCCTGACTTCGGGAAAGCTCCATGTATGAAGGAAAATCCCCCATCCCACCCCCATCATCCATTAGCAAGGCTAAGCTTCGAAGGGGAAAGCCAGAACCATATAGAAGCATGCAGACAAGAATAAGCAAGTGAGCTATTTCAATAAGAGACAGTTAACTGTAATTTTCGGTCTCTTACGATGCCTTTGCAAGTCCTTCTGAAGTCTAGTAGAGAGCAGCGTAAGTGTCATTTGCTGTCTGTTCTTACTTTAAGATGTTTGTTGGATGCTCCACACTGGCTAGGGAGGGCATCCACGTTGTTCAGCAATTCACCCATACCCACAATGCTAGGGATGCTTCCTCTCCTGACCACACCCTCCCCCTCCAAGCTTCTGTCTCTCTTTCTGCTACTGATTTTCTGCCACTAAATGGAATTTTCATCATCCATACAGGTACCTAATTTCTTTTTATTTAATTTAGTTTATTTATTTATTTGAGAGAGACAAAAATAAATGAGAGAGAGAGAGAATGAACATGGGTACACCAGGGCCTTATGCCACTACAAACAAACTCAGATACATGTGCCATTTTGTGTATCTGGCTTTATATGTGTACCTGGGCTGTCAGGCTTTGCAAGCAAGTGCCCTTAACTGCTGATCCATCTCTCCAACCCCACATGTCTAATTTCTATTTAACAGTTCATAAGCATTGACCTTATTTCTATTGTTTCTATACTTGGTCCCAGGGTGAACAAGGCTAACTTACTCCTTCCCCATATCACAGGTTCAGTAAGTAGTGTTTTTGCTTGTCAGAAGTACAGAGAGATATTATTTCCTTGATCACCACAACATTTTGCTCTGAAATCTGCCCATGAGATGTCGCATATTTGTTCTGGTTCTTTCCTGTTTGTGAGTGCAGATGTTCATCCTTCTGCTGGCCTGACCTGGTGAGAGGAAGGCTAGGAGCCTTCAGGGAGCCACTCAATGTCATGAATCAATATTTACCCCTAGTTCAACAGTCAGTTAACTCAATGTCCCTTCTGTGTCCCTGTGGGATTGCCCCCCCCATTTGGTTTGGGACATAGCGACTTACAGAGAGGGCAGAGAGGCTGTGGCGGGGGCATGGCGAGGAAGACATCAGTAAAGGAGAGATTTGAGAGAAATAGAACTATGGAGCGGCTCCGATCTATTGGGCATGGTTCCCAGGTGTTTTGCATCCATTATGAAGGTTGACTTGCTAAGTAAAGAAACTGAGTGTTGATGAAGTCATTTGCTAAGTGACGATGGAGGAGAGAGAAGCCTGCCTGGTGCATTATGTAAAGTAGCCCAAAGAGAGCTGCTGCAAAGGATTGTTTCTCTCTGCCTCAGTCCTTCTGGGTCTCGGTAATCCAGTTCTCCCAGTCCCCCCAACTTTCTTCCTTCTGTCTTTCTTAAATCACCATCATGCTGATTTTCTCTATGATATATGCAGATTGCTCCATGATCTATCCTATAGCCAGCAATGAATATTGATTAGCTCTGTGAGAGGAATGTGTGAGTAATTGGATGAGTCCATTGCTTTCCAACTTCACGTGACATCCAGGCACAGCCCAAGGAGAGGACGGCCTGAGCAGCTAAGTTCCTGTGGTGCTTCCTGACAGTAGCTTTCAGGACACATTGATCAAGGCAATTCAAACACATTTTAAGCTTATGGATTTCTGTTTTAAATATACCCAGAGTCTCTTATTGTATAAGGCAGCTGAATCATTCTAGGGAGAAAAGTCAGGGAGGTAGAAAATTCAGTCAGATAGGTGCTCATATGAACCTTTCTCGTATCTTCCTGGTTAAACATTCTTGAGTTTTATTTCAACAATTGCCATCCTAACAAAACAAGTGAATTTTTATTAGCTGATATTGCAATAGTCCTGAAGAGTTGAAAATAAATAACTTGAACGATCTATATTGCTAATTCTTTGCAAAGTATAAATGATTTCATTAACTCACGACATTATTTTATTATCTCCTTTGAAAGTCATTTTAGCTGGGAATGGTGCCTCATGCCTGTAGTTCTAGCTTTTGGGAGGTAGAGGAAGAAGAGTAAGTAGTTCAAGGTCATTCTTGGGTCGACAGTGAGATCCAGAGCAGCCTGAGCTGTCTCAGCTGAGAGTCTGTCAGAACAAGAACCAAAATAATAATGAAAATCTCTTGAAATGACTCAATGTCCGTAGGAAAAGGTTTGCAGCCTCCTAATTCCAGCCGTGTCCCACGGGAAACCTTTCACCCCAGACAGGGCACAGACAACAGACCAAAGAACAACGGCACCAAAACCAGTTCTCACAAAGCAGTGAGCTTATCGGGTTACTTACAGAGCAGGGTAAGGGCTGTTTACAGGAGTAACTCAGCCACATTACAAGAAGGCTCATCCCATCCCAGGCAGCTGCCTCACCAGAAAGCCCACCCAGCCTAGGTGACAACTCAGGGAAGCTGGATCTCTGAAGCCCACTGTACAACCAGCAGGTCTGATAGTCTCGGCCTGGCACTCTGAGGGGCTCGCAGGCAGTTCAGGTGGAGAGTCTCATCCGCTAGTGGTTGTCTGTACACTGGGCCTCAGGGTGGGGTCTTGCAGCCCTTTCCCTGAGTTGCTGACTTCCTGAGTCTCTGGAACATCCCCTCTGCCAGGGAAGGAATTTTTTAAATTTCTAATTAACATAATCATGGGGAATGATTATGTGACCTTTAAGTTTTAGGTCTCCAAGACCCTACCTCCTGAATCAGAGCCTCCTCTTCTTCTTCCGAACAGAAAATTTGAATTTGGAGGAGTGTGCTCTACAACATCCTGTTACTCAGATACTAGAAGTGAAGCCAAACTCACATCCATTATATACCAACTAATGGCTATTTTACAGTAGAAAAGCAGACCTGGAATTCTTCATAGCATTTTAGCATGTCTTGGGTTCATGTTTGTGTAAGTTAATACTGGAAAGAGATCCCTGGGTAGATGGAGACAATCCCTTCACACTGTTCCAACACTTGTCTTATATATGTTTGGGTAATTTGAAAATAATATATATCTAAAGCTCTTAAGCAGTTTGTCACAAAGTCATTCGTGAAAAATATCTAAAGTGAGCTTAAAATGACATGTTAACCAAAAGAGATAAATAATACCTTTCATATTGAGAAGATAGAGAGATGTCAATCCATTTATCAATGGAATTATACTAGGGACTTTAAAATTGCAAGATATGAAAAGTAGAATGTCAGATAATGCAAAAATGTAATATTTTCATCATTTCAATGTTATAAATAGGCTTATCTGCAAGTCAGAACACTATATTCATATATACACACAATTTTAATTGGCATAATTATGCATGCATATTGGGTATAGTGAGATATTTCAATACATAGATACAATGTATGGGTAATGATTAGATTAGGGTAATTAGTGTGTCAATCATCTCAAACATTTATTATTTCTTTGTGGTGGGAACATTCAAAATACCCTTTATCAGCTATTTTGAAATGATAGATTGCTGTCGATTATATTTACCTTATTGTGTTTCTGAATTTCACCCCCCCCCGTCCCTCCCCCATTACCTGCCCAGCTTCTGGCCCCAGTTATCTCTCAACTTTTATAACATCCACTCTTTTAGCTTAAACAGATGAGAGCGTGCTGTCTTCCTCAGTCTAATTTCATCTAACAGCATCCTCCAGTTCCACCCATTTTGTTGCAAATGACAGGAATTATGGGCATGATTGAACAATATTCCACTATAATAAAGATGTGCCGCTTTTCTCTCTGCACTCATTGCTGATAGACGTCTGGGCTAGTGTGAATTGTGACTCGTCAGGCCACGACCGCGGGTGCACAGACATCCTGGGCACATTGGTTTCCGCTGATTTGGAAGCGATGCCCACACAGAAGTTCTGTTTCAGGTTCTTTGAGGGACATCCATACTGAGGTCCTCAATGGCTGCACCTACGTTCCCCTGCAGAGCAGAAGAGGCCCCCTTGCACATTCCTCCTGACACAGAGGTCCTCGGTCTTCTTGATCGCAGCCATTTCCTGAGGTGAGGGATCCTTCTTGTGGTCTAGGCTGCCTTGCCTTCACAGTTTTGTGTTTAAAACATGTTTTTTCCATATTCCTTTTGGATATTGGTCTGCTTTTGTGAAATGTCTGTTCAGATGTCTGAACACTTTGTACCATGGCGGGAATACTATGTACTATTAACCAACCGAAATGACTCCAGTGTGAATTTTTTCCCAAGCTATATCAGACACAGAGTTGCTGCAAGGAGGAGAGGCTCCTGACAGATTATTTCGACATGGGTTCATTCAGGTCCTGCCTGGAGAATGAAACTTGCTCATAGTCATGGCGGAGGTGGTATTTCCACAGTCCTGGGAACTGTGTATTCAAAGGCCATTTCTGAGAAAAATTTAACATACCATAGCTATAAAGTTCAAAGACAGTGAAATCCCATGCTCCATGTTATAAAATTGGATACAAACGTTCACCATAGGTTCTTGTACTGAACTCCTGGTGCCCGGCTGGGGGTGCTCTGTTGGGAGGTCCTTGAAACCTTTGGAGGTGGGACCTACCTGAAGAAAGCAGTCCAGGGAGGCATATTCTAGAAAGATTTACCTTGTGCCAAGCCACCTCTTGTTGCACTCAGCTTCTTGTCCACTGTTTGACAAGTGATTTGCTTCACCACGTAGACCCCTCCGACGCTCTGCCTGTCACGGACTGTCTGTCAAGGGGCTACAGGCTGAAACCTCCAAAACTGTGAGCCACCATATTGCTTTCTGTTTGTGTGGGAAGCATGTGTGTGTGCCTGTCAGCAAGTTCACGAGTGTGAGTGCAGATGTTCATATGCCACCAGGCACATGTGGAGGTCAGAGGACAGCTTTCAGGCATTGGTCCTCACATTCCAGCTCCTTTGAGGCACGGTTTCATGTTTCTCCCTGCTGCTTTTGTTAGCTGGACCCTGAACTTCTGAGGGACTCTCCTCTCTACCTACTTTCTTGGCCAGAGATGTGCCTGCTCCCCTGGGCAGCTTGTACGTGGGTACTGGGGTTCTGAACTGAGGTACTCATGGTTATATGCCACGTGCTCTATCCTCAGCCCCAGCTTCATGCCTTTGAGTTGCTTCTGAGAGGGATCAGACAGCTTTGAAGTCACCTTCAGGGAACACAGTGACAGAAGGTGGCAGTTGGAGAACGAACAGAGAGAGAGGCAGCGTGTGTCCGGAAGTCACCAGAACCATAGCCATGGGTCTTCTTTTTGATTTATCCCCTGCTCTTGTCAAGTAGCTCTGGAATATTTTATAGCGTTTAATTGCTCACCATGACACTCCTGTGAGTTCAATGGCTGTTTTCATGCGTATGACGAGCGCTAACAGATGAACTGACATTGTCACATGTTCTTGAAATTTGAGTGTCTTTACTTTTATCTTAAACTCTTTCAAAGTCTGGAATAGCTTAGTCGTACTTGCTTCGTTTTTTTTTTTTTTTTTTTTTTTTTTTTTTTTTTTTTTTTTTTTTTTTTTTTTTTTTTTTTTTTTTTTTTTTTTTTTTTTTTTTTTTTTTGATTTCTTGATTTTTAAAATTCCATGTTGGCTGGAGAGATGGCTCAGCAGTTTCAGGGTCTTGCTTGTTTTCAAGTCAACACAGATGCACAAGTGGCCTGTGTCTAGAGATCATGTGCAGCAACAAGCCTGGACACCCCCCCTCTCTGTTTCACTCTGCTCACAAATAAACAAAAAGTTTAAAAAACTTGCATGTAAGCCCCAAAAGATTTCGGAATCTTCATTTGGAGTTTAAATTTCAATTCGATTAATGATGGGAAGAGTTTCTCAAATAAGAAATCACTGGAGAATCGCAGACCAGTTAAACCTGTCTCCTTCAGAGGAGCTTAGTGAAGCATGGAGTGTGGTGTGAGGGTATTTGATTTTCTATGGACACTTCTCTGGTGTTTGTAGCGTTATTCTGTTTTCTTGTCAGCAGACTGGGGGTTCAGATCAGGCCATCTCTAAGGGGTCTTCAGATTTTCCTTAAATCTCAATAATGTGCCCCAATCTTCCCTGGCATCCAGACTGAATGCCATCATCTCTGTCTAACCCTTTTCCAGCCTCAAGGGGTTCGTAGGTTTTTTCCTGTTCTCTTGATATGAGTGGAATTCTGCATGCACCCCGTGGGGTGGGTGTTCGCATATGTCATATCCAACTTCCTTCAGAGTGACTACTTGGAGGGTGGAGAAAGCAATCTTGAAGATCTATTTGTGCACCAGCTTGTCCCAAGGAAAGGGAGACAAGTACAGCCTCAGAATGGACAGTTTACTAAAACCTGTGTCTTCAATATCATATTTTAATTGCATATATAAGGCTAAAATTATTTTTCCAGGGGAATAGTGTCAGTGTGTATATGTCAGGTTCTTGGCTGCCTTCCTTCTGGCTGACTCTTCACACCATCCTTCTTGTCTGTCATGCTTTCTTGTCCTGTTCTTCCTTCCTGTCCCTCCTCCTCTTGTCCTGTCCCCTGCTCTCCCTCCTTCTCTCATTCTTTTCTAGAAATTTTCTTACTGTGTGCTTCTGTTTTGAAGGTTTCCCATGAATAATTATTGCTAAATAAAACCAAAATATCTGATTCTTTATTGATTTTTGGCATATGAATCATACTAAAAGTAGGTATGTAAGCAGTATAATTTTTTAAGGTATCAAAAAGTATCAGTTGGGCGTGGTGGCACAGGCCTTTAATCCAGCACTTGGGAGGCTGAGGTTGGAGGATTGCAGTGAGTTCCAGTCCAGTCTGAAACTCCATAGTGAATTTCAGGTCAGCCTGGGTGAGTGAGACACTACCTCAACCCCCTCTCCCACCCCCCCAAAAACACAAAATACAAAGGCATCTGGACACATCTTCTAAAGTAAGACAGGAGCTGTCATCCCAGCAAAACAAGCCTACCCCTTTGTCTGTTCCAGGGAACCTAAATGCCTTAAGTGTTGGCATACAGGGCCCTGGCAGGGAGGGGCAGCGGGCTCCCTCCCCCCAATAATGCAGCTTGGATTCATAGACACGTCCTTTTCAGCTTCGCCAACTACCACTGGAAGCCCCCCTCCATCTTTGCCTCCCATTCTGCTGTCTTCATTCCTGGGCAATGCCCGCTGATGCACAAGGTAATAAACATGAGTCTTAATAAACGGGCAATGTGATCACATTGTTGATACAAATAAGCCCTTGGGAAAGTCTCCATGATTCCTTGGTGTGGATTTGATGAAACTGTTCTTGGACACAGTGTTGTGCCCACAAACACAGTTCCTTCTGAAGTACAGCAAAATGATAAAGGAATATTCTGTCCCACCTGTCAAGCCTCCAGCTTCTGGGGACTCGTAGTGTCCTGTCCCTCTCCCTCAAGGAACCCAAACACCAGCATGCCATTTTGAGTCATTGAAACTACTCAGTCAGGCAAGTGACTCATATGCAAACAAAGCCAATGAGGTATAAAATTGACTGTATAGAAGCAAAGAAATTGGCCTTCATCACTGACACGCTGGAGAATATAAATTTTAAAAGAATATTTGGTGCAATCAGAAACAGTACTAGGGAACTATCCCTAATCATCTTCAGCTCCAGAGAAATGAGGTCTTCAACACATTTGTACAGTTCTACGATGTTGAATATGTTTGGTTTAATAAGTCAGATGTGACAATGACTCATGTGATGACAGAAGACACGTGACTAGAAAGAACAGGTGAAGGATTGGACACAAACGTCTGTCTTACTTTTTCAATTAGAATTTTTGCCAGGTATGTGCACGCAGGGTGTATGTAGTGTGTTTGTGGGTTGTGTTCGTGTGTATGTAGATGTGTGTGCTCCATTCTAGTGTGGAAGCCAGAGGAGAATGTTAGGTGATCAGGTGACATCTTCTATCACTCATCTATGTTTCCTTGAAGTAGAATCTCTCTCTCTCTCTCTCTCTCTCTCTCTCTCTCTCTCTCTCTCTCTCTCTCAACTATGACCACTTCCCACAGGACTGGGGTTACAGACATGGGTGGCCCAGTTGTTTAACTGGGTGTTGGGAGTTGAACTCTCTGTGAATCCCCAACACCC
Organism: Zapus hudsonius; assembly: GCA_004024765.1. NCBI lineage: Eukaryota > Metazoa > Chordata > Mammalia > Rodentia > Dipodidae > Zapus > Zapus hudsonius. The sequence goes on along the minus strand of PVHP010028092.1, from coordinate 8,446 downwards.
TTCTTGTGGTCAGCTTTCTAGTTGCTGCACAGAAAGAATCCAAACAAAAGCGACTTGTGGAGGAATGGGTTCATTTGGCTTATGGACTCAACAGAGACTCCATCATGGTAGGGAAAATGATGGCATGAGCAGAGCGGTGGACATCACCTCCACCACAGAACAAACAATGGCAGGAAGGTGTGCCAAACACTGGCAAGGGGAAGCTGGTTTATAACCCCATAAGCCCACCCCCAACAACACAGCTCCAGTGAGGTTGTAAAACCCAAACTACCATCAGCTGAGGATTGATCACTAAAACACATTCATTTGATTGTGGGGGACACCTGGATCAAACCATGACAACCCTCATGTCGTCATGCTTGTGTGCAAGTGCTCTGATCCTCTCAGCCATCTTCCCAGCTCCTGTGTGTGTGTTTGTTTATTTACTTATTTATTTAGATGAGGCTTCAAAATCATGCATGGTTTATGTGGTGCTGAGGATCTATCCCAGGGCTTCCCTCATGCTAAGCAAGCAATCTGCTCATGGAGCTATATCCCCAGTGCTCAGAAAGCTGTCTGAATCTTAATTATAAATGCTAAATAGACATCAGATTCTTTTTTTTAATTCCAGCATATTTATTAAATATGAACAATGTAGGAGTGGCAGAGAAGTCATATTTTGTCCCAGTTCCCTGAAGTAATGTGTCTGTGGGAATAAGTAAGCCTGTTGTGGATTATTATTACTAATTATTATTATTGTTTGTTTGTTTTTCAGTAGGGTCTCGCTTTAGCCCAGGCTGACCTGGAATTCACTATTAACCTCAGGGTGGCCTTGAACTCACAGTGATAGATCCTCCTACCTCTGTTTCCCGAGTGTTGGGACTAATGGTGTTTGCCAACACGCCAGGCCCTGTTGTGACTTCTTCTTAGCACATGTTGATCTTACTTAAAGGTCAGATGCAAGCAGGAGCCCCTCCAGACCACAGAAATGCCACGAAAGCCTTAAGTCGATGGATCAGAGAGCACATGTGAGAATCAAAGAGCTACAGTCCTGAACAATAGTCCTTGGCTGGACCTGCCCATGGAGACCAGCGTCTGTGTACCCCTGAAAAGATGGGGGTGACAACACACTGGAGTGACATAATCTCATTCCACTTGGAAATGCAACAAATCCACCAGTTCGTGCATTTTCCTCCTTGGTGACATGATGTCAGCCAGGCGCTGCTAAGACAGCATCACTGTGCTGTAGCATGCTGCCCGGCCTTTGACATTCCCTACCTGATGAGCACTGTCCTCAGTTTCTCTTTCACACACATGGAAACTAGCCTGTGAATATGTCACTGCTTCTGTCCTTTGCTCAGGCAGCTAGCTTCCCCTCATGCAGTTTGCATAAATTTCATCTGTAGTTACGGCTATAACTGTAGCATCTGCAGCATGGCCTGCCCTGTGCAGTGGTACCTCATTGTAAAAGATGGAGTAGCATATGTTTATAGCTCAGTGTCCTGGGATTCTTATTTTATTTATTTATTTTGCAAGGAGAGAGAGAGAGAGAAAGAGAAAGTGAGAGAATGAGCTCAACAGGGCCTCTGGCTACATGCATCTGGCTTTATATTGGTTCTGGGGACTTGAACCTGAGCCAACAGGCTTTATAAACAAGCACCTTTTACCACTGAGCCATCTCCTAAGACCCCAGAATTCTTAACACTTCTGTTTATTTGTTTGGGACAGGGTCTTGTGCAACTCAGGCTTGCCTAGAATTCACTTGGATGCTAAGGATGACTGTGAACCCCTGAGCTTTTTTGTCTACACCTCCTGAGTGCTAGGCAGACATGCTGTCTAGTTGACGTTACTGATCTTACATGACTCATCCACCTTTCATTTACATTACAGCTACTCATGTCTTACGTAGGTAGAAGCATTTACTGCCCAAGCTTTGTATCTCCTTGCTGTGACAAAATGCCTTATAAAGCAAAAGAAGGGTTTATTTTGGCTTACATTTTGAGGAGCTGCAGTCCATCATGGCAGAGAAGGGATGGTGGTAAGAGTTTCTCTGGTTGTGGCAGCAGGAGCGGGAGGTGGCTGGTCACATTTGTTCACAATCAGGAAGCAGAGAGATGAAGGTTGGTGCTCAGCTGGCTTTTGTTTGCTTTCCTTTTTATTATTCCCTTGGCATCCCAGCCCATTGGATAGTACCAAGCCCATTCAGCGTGGGTCTTCCCCCCCTTAGTTAAATCTCTCTGATAATATCTCCAGAGACATGCCCAGAGGGGTATCTCCTAGGAGATTCCAAATTCAGTCAAATTGAAAATCAAAACCAGCCATCCCACTTAGCCATACTCCTCTCCTGCCATAGCTGATCATGTCTGACCTATACGTACATATTTCTTGTAGAGAATCCTCTTGGCGGAGCCCTGTAAGCTGACCTCCAGTTTAGCATGTACTCAAGTTCAGCTCAGATATCCCTGAATTTCTGGCCAACAGCGTCAGCATCATAAGGGATTTCCTTAATGGCCTGCAGGTCACAAGTGTAGACATGAGATTTGTCTATAGCAGTAACTAACACTGTTGGTGTTTGGATTTGCTTTAAGTCACTGCTGTGCAGCTCCAGGTTAGAACTGCAGGATCCATTGCTAAATCCTTCTTTCCTTCGGCACATAAGAAGCACATAGCTGTCCCAGCAAATCTCTGTGTATCTTGAAACTGGATCATGGCTGAGTATGAAATCCCCTTCAGTGGGCTCACGCAGGACTGGGACTCCTGCGGTGACATTTGATACTACAGCATTGTAGCAGCAGACAGTGCATTTAAAGAAACACCAGATTAAGACAAAAAGGAAAAAAAATACTTGATTATATTCTACAACTCTACACAGTTGAATAATGACTGATTGTGGTGAAGTTGCTTTCATTAAAAATAAGAGACGCATCTCATTATCCATTCATTAGTTGATGGGCATCTGGACTGAGTCCATTTCCTAGCTATTGTGAATAGAGCAGCAATAAGCATGGATGAGCAAGTACATCTGTGGTAAAACTTAGAGCCCATAGGGTATAAGCCCACAAGTGGTATAGCTGGGTCATATAGTAGATCTACTGCAGCCTTTTGAGAAACCTCCACACTGATTACCATACTGACTGCATCATTTTACACTCCCACCAACAGTGAATAGGCCCTTATCAACATTATTATTTTTGATTATTTGATGATAGCCATTTTGACTGGAATCTCAGGTTGTTTTAATTTAATTTTAATTGTGAGGGAATTGTGATGAAATCACATTATGTTCATGTTTTTATAAAATTGTAAATAAAATTTTTAAAAACCCACCATCCCAAATAGTAGTATGCATCCATTTTGATAAAATTTATCTAAAATAACTTCTCAATGATATTGAGTAGGGTGGGTGGCCACCTGAGTTGCAGAAATTGTCTGGTGTCCCCACCCCTCTCTCAGCCTGTTTGGGAAGAGATGGAAGTGAAGCTTCACCTATCTTTGGTTATATGGGATTCAAAGTGACTTGGGTGAGCAGGTATGAGCACTTACGCTTTGTGTGTGGAGTACATGCTGTGTGCATATAGAGCAGCATATATGCGTGTGTGTTCACAAAGAGGCTCTGTGCATCCAGTGAGCATGGTGGAGTCAGGAAAAGTAAATCCTACAGTGCTAACAATAGGAATTTCTAGGCTGCAGTGGGAGAGGGGTTGTGTCCTAGTCAGCCACACAATGATGGGATGAACCTCCAAACCAGGCACAGTTATGGGAAGAAAAGATTTATTGAAGCTACAGATCCAGGGGAAGCTACATAACAGTGAAAGAGGCTGGCCCCTTTCATGGGTCCAAACAGAGAGAGAAACATATCACCAACACCACACACACACACACACACACACACACACACACACACACACACACACACACACTAACAAAACAGAAACAGGGAACAGACGGGGTGGAGGGATTTCTTTCCCCTTTATATAGCCATAGGGTGGGGTCTTGCAACCCTATCCCAGACTTCAGCTTTCTGAGTATCTGGAATTTTCTTTCTGCACTGTCCCCCCAGGAAGGGATGTTCATTTCTACTCCCCTGAGCTTCCTTCCATCCTGTCCCCTACAGAGAGGGCTGCCTTCCTGTGAACATCATCATAGACCACCCAAGATGACTAAAAAGATCAAGTTAACCTAGCCATCCCAGGTGAAGCAGTTATACTTTTACTCTTTATAAATCTGTTTCCAACCTCTCTGTTTTTGAATTATCATTGTTATGAAGGCGAAAGAATAGCCCGGTGCCTGTAGGACACCAGGCATTTGACGACAGTCAAGGTGCTGTTGAAGTTGGCATCTGTCACTCACAGGAAGCCTGATGCAGCTCTTTGTGCTGAGTTAGGACAGAAGACAGAAGAGGGTAGGCCTGCCATAACAAGTTTGCTCACAAGGCTCTATAACTCACAATTCTGCTCAGCCTATAACAGACGGGTTTTGAAGGGTCTCTTATAAAAAAAGGCCTGTGAAAATGACTCAGGGCAAATTTGCCTGTATGCTTTATTCCCTGTTTATAGAACTACATTGCTACTGAATTGTCTGTACAGTGGTTATATAAGAAGGTTGAAACTAAGATTTACAAAGCAATTTTCTCAAATTGCAACAGAACATCAAATACTTTGCAATGACTCAGAGTTCTTTCTTTGATTTTGCGTTCACCTCTAAATTAATCATTCATTCTTCAGTATTTACTTGAGCACCACTGCCCGGCATGTCTCCTTATGTGCCTGAGATTAGTCAGTAATCCTGAAGTCGTGTGGGGCTCCGGCCGCTCAGGCCAGGTGGGAGCACAACCAGAGAGGTTCTGCTCTCAGCGGCCCTGTTTGTCCCTCTGGGCTTCTGCTGGTCTCGGGCTGCCTGGCTGGCTGTGAAGTGCAGCGCAGTGGGACCGAGTTGCCGTGGATGAGGTCCGCTCAGCGTGACAGTGTTACAGCTCTGCCTGTGGCTGGGCAGAGGGAGCGGGCATTCTCCCGAGTGGCGGCCAGGTGCCAGTGGGCCGGGAAATCTCAGGAGTCTTACAGCTCTGGAGCATGGCTCCCTAGGAGAGTTACAGTTCTGGGACACGGGCCTTTGAGGAACAGGGTTCCCCGTGTGTTCAGCTCAGTAAGGGGCAAAAATACCTGGGGGAATGGGATGGAAAAATCTCCTGTTTATTATAGGAACACCGTTGGTTATATAGGGAAAAATGAAGAGGCAGGGGAAGAAATGGGCAAAGAAGATTGGCAGTGATCCCGAGCTGGGAATGCCTGCTTTGCATGTGGACATGAGCTTCGGGTCAGATGGCCGGGTAAAGGAACCGTTACCTTCCAGGCACAGCGGGAATGAGAACCTGGATTCATTGTGGCTTGCTTAGAGGCAGGAGTTTTATGGTTGAGGGTGGAGATGGCGAAACTCCTACCAGGTTTACTGGGGTTTCAGACCCTGTTCTCCAACACCCTTAACCCTTCGTCCTCTGTGTCCCATTTAGCAATACCAACAAGCAGTAGCCAGCAAGTATCACTGAATTCAATGTGATACTTAAATAAAATACTCACTTCTGGACCTCACTGGGACATATTTCCGGACAAAAATCAGCTTAGAGAGGGACGGGATCATGTCAGCCTAGGGCTCCAGGTCCAGCATGGTGGGGAGGACTTGACAGCGCAGGCAGCCCCAGGGAGGGAGGGATGGTGAACACGGCTGCTCAGCCAGCTTCTCCTTTGCATACAGTTTACAACCCTCACCCATGGACTGGTGCAGCCCGCAGTTAACGGGGGTCTTCCTACCATAGTTAATGTAACCAACATAATCCCTCACTGACCCTGCAGAAGCCAATCTAATCTATGTAGCTCATCACAAGGGATTCTAGGTCATGTCAAATTAGGATCATACCATCGTAAACTCAAACGCCATTACTAAGATTTTAAAGATACTTGCAAGTATTTTAGTCATAGAAAATTGTTAATATTTTTCTCTAAAAATCCAAAATGCTCAAGTAATAAAGAAATATAGCAACATTATCAAAAGCATTACGAACATTTCCACATTTTGCAGAGTGGTTGGAATAGCTTTTATACACTAATCCACCTTTAGGTATTGAGCTTGCAGCAGTCTTCCATTAGATCATCTACATTCTGACTTCTTGTAGAAGTCCTTCTGTAGAGTGGGTGCAAAGACATCTGGGCGGGACGGTGCCTCATCAGGCTTGAGTGCTTGTGACACAGACCTCCTGACCAGCACGCTTGTAAAGCACTGGGCATGGTCATGAACATCTGTGACCCCAGACCTGGAGGGAGATCCATGAAGACAGCAGCACTGTGGTGCAGTGACAGACTGTTTAAAGGAAACGTATGGATAAGCCGAAAGAAGAGGAAACTGGAGGCTCTCCTTGCAGGGGCCTCTGCCGGAGCGCACAGGCGGCAGGGGCATCTGCGACAACAGATGCATACACTCCACACCCACACCAATTGCATCGCACCCCGCACCAAGTGCACCACAGGCCACAGCAAATACACCATACCCTGCACCAAATATGCAACACACACCTCACCAAATACACCACACTGCACACCAAATTCACCATACCTCATACCAAATACACCACACGCCACCCAAAATATGCCACACTTCACACCAAACACACTACACCTCACACCAAATACACCAGGACCTACAACAAATACACCACACTTCATACCAAATATACCAAAACACACCCCACACCCCACACCAAATGAACCACACCTCACACCAAACACACCCCACCCCACACCAAATAGACCACACCTCACACCAAACACACCAAATATTCCACATCAAAACAGACCACACTCCACACTAACATACCACATCTCATATCAAACACACCACACCTCACACCAAACACATCTCACACCAAACACATCACACCTCACACCAAACACACCTTAAACCAAACACAACACACCTCACACCAAACACACCTTAAACCAAACACAACACACCTCATACCAAACACACCCCACACCAAACAGCACACACCTACCACAATGCCTCACACCAAATACACCACACTCCACTCCAAATATAATGCACACCACACCAAACATACCACATCCATACTCAATTCACTGATGTACACACCAAATACACCACACCCACACCAAATAAACCACACACCTTACCAAATACACCACACAATACTCAAAACACTGAGCCCTATACCAAATACACCACACACACATACACATGCTAAAAATTAGTTAATGTTTAATTAATTCTGAATCACATGATCAAAATAAACAGCAAAATATTCTATTCCTTAAATTTGTAGTGAGATGCATATATTTCAATAAATAGTTTTGTTATTCAATTTTTCAGATAATACATTAGCATAATTAAATTTTTACCCATAGGCAATTATATGTGCAAAATTATGTTGCCTGTTATGCCATATGATTTTCTCTCCACAGAAAATGATTATCAAATCCCTTCATATTCTCCAACATTGAATACAGGCATGTATAACCGCACAAATGCATTTCCATCCATTCACAGTATGTGAGGAACCGCTGTTAGGCTAAGTCTCTGTATGATGACTACTATTTTAGCTTTGGAAGAAGGGACCTCTATTTGTATACATGCTTTACCTACATAAGATCTTTCTTAATGGATTCATATTCTTCAATGTATAAATAAATATAAATTGATTTCTTGGGTACTGGGAAGATGGCACAGCCGTTAAAGGCACTTGCTTACAAAGCCTGCTGGTCTGAGTTCAAGTTCCCAGGACCCATGTAAAGTCAGCTGCCAAAACATAGTGTATGGCCTGGAGCTCATTTGCCCCTACAGGGCCTGGCATGCCCCTTCTCTCCTGTTTGTCTGTCTCTCTCTTTCTCCCCCCCCATCTCATTCCTTACAAACAAATAAATAAAAGCAATTTAAAAATAAATAAATGAATTTCTCTAATTAGTACACTTTGAAGTTGATTCAATTTTTTTTCAGGTATGGTAACCATGCTTCAATAATGATCCTAACAAATATATATTCTGTTTTTGTTCATGTGTGTTAGATAGGCAAGCTAGAAGTTGAATTGTTAGGACAAACAATATTTAAATTTTATATGTCCTATTTAAGAAAACCCTTACAATAAATAAATAAATAAATATATAAACAAATAAGGCAGTGTCTCCTTATTAATATCCTTATTAAAAGTGTGTTTTACCACCACGACTCAGGGAACTAAGCGGAAGAGGGGGCGGAAAGATTGTGAGAGCCGTGGTGGGGGAGACTGACCGGAGGCATGACACCCATCAGTAACAACACACTTGGGCCAGGAAGACTGGGATGAGTACTAAGATATACAGGATACCTTGCCACAAGGACTAATACAGACAGCCCACTGAGGAGGATATACAACTGATCAGGGATGGGGAGGGGGGGAATTGGGGAATTCGGGATAACAACGCAT